>APFE030101922.1:709-14154 GCA_000404065.3 Pinus taeda
ATATTTATAACTATGCATAAAATATTGTGAAGATGTATATATTTCTAAAAATAATTGAAGTAAAATATTGCATATGAGTTGTATCTTTTTTCTCTATATAAATGAGTTCAATTATATTAATAACATAGATTTATTTTATTTGGGATTATAAAATGTAAAGACATATAAAAAATTTTAAGATATAAATCTCATTTTGTGGAAATTTGAGAAGATGCGTTTTTATGATAAATTTTATTTAGCTCAAGTTATTTTATATCCAAACTTAATGTAGATATTTACTAGTTTTTCATATATATATATATATATGAGCCTCTAAGGTTACCGCAATTGATAAGGTTATCATCCACATTAAAATATCCGACACGTGTCAACATACTAAAGCTTATATGTAGTTTTTTATTCAATATAAATTAACACACATATAACCTATCTTTTCAAGTTAGAATTTAAAATCTATTATATAATGAAATATATTAATTTTTTATTATCTAAAATTGTAACAACCCAAAATTAAAATATTCAACTAATTAGATCAATTATGTAGTTTATGATCAACACCCCAATTATTCAACTATTTAACATAGAATTTTCAAAAACATGAGTGCAAATGACTTACCTGTATCAACGATAGTCCTTGTGCTTTTGGAGTTGAATGCTCGTTGAATTCAGCTAACTTAAACAAATATTCTGGGGATGACTCTCCACCCAACTGTATGCTCAACTACACATAATCTTTCTGCAACTGGCCACCCCCGAGCCTTAATGAATGTATTACTACGAGGGAACCCTTTGTCTCAAAACACTTTTCTCCCAAGAGGATAGATGAAGGAATAGATGAATCACATCCTCCTCATCATCCATTAAATAGACAAAAAAATGGAAAGGTGACCACATGCACACATTCCATGTGTAAACATGCAAGTTTTATTTCTTTATTTTAAGTTTTACTTAATTTACTATTCCTTTTAATTTAACTCTTCCTTATATTATTGCTTTTTACCTTTCGGTAACTTTACTTATTTTCAATACTTTTTAGGTTTACTTTTATATATATTTATTTAGAACTCCAATTTATTATTTACTATTTTATTATTTATTATTCTTATATTCTTCATTGTTTATTTATTTATATATTTCCTTTATTCACTTTTACTATTTAATTTATCATTATTATCTTTCTTTTATTTATTATTTAATATACTTATATTTTAATATTATTATTATTATTATTATTATTAGGGAACATTACATACTCCCCTTCTTTAAGGAGCTTCGTCCCGAAGTTAAGTTGAATCATTTAACATTTTGTTTATTTATTACTTCACATTTTCCTTAGATGCTCTGTTGAACTAGTATAACCAGCAGGCATTGAAAATTTCCACGACATCCGTGAAATCTCAAGGAATCTCTATCCTTTGTCGCACTTTCGAAACCAAGCATAAGCCTTATCGTTCTATACCATAACCTAATGTTAGCTCTAAGTATTGCACCTGGCTCAATCTTTAGTTGCCCCAAGGCAAGCATCTTGTTCCAGTACTCAATTTTTCTAGGCATCTCACAGGGTTGGCCGACTCTCTCCACACTCAATAAGAGCACAAACCCAGGAATAAATTTCCTTACACGCCCACCAAAATTCAACATCCCATTCTAATATCAGGCACTTGGCCTCCAATATCAGTGACTTAGCCTCCTCAAGGTGGTCCCAAATCCCCTCAACAGTTGTTGATCAAGAGCTATACAAGACAAAGGAACCACTAACATATGTAGTTTTGATTGAGTTTTCCTCTAGCCCATATCGTGTTACATATTCTCCCTTGAAGGTATGGGTACCCATGAGATCATGAAATAAACAAACCCTCGAGACCCATTACTAGATTTCCTGTCAATCACCACATCTCAACATACATCTGATGCATTAGTTATATTATAACATCTAGAAGATAACCCACATGCCAAATATTGCATGTCATCATGAGAACATAACATCTTTGTTATAACAAAAATCTAATTGTCATAAATCTATATGCAATTACCACATACTTCACATCATAATATTCCCCTAAGTTATAAAATTAGCATATCAACATCAAAGGCATATCATCACATAATAAGTTCACATGTCAATTTACCTCATATCATAACATCATAATCACTATGAATATCATATTCCTCATAAACATACAACATCATGAGCATAAAAAAATATATAAACGAGCACCACATGTGCATCATTAACCTCTCATCATAACTATACTATTTACCACACACCACCACCTCATGAAACATCATTAATATGAGAATCATATCAATACTTATCAGATATAAAACAATAATACACTATATGCATTCTTATCATAGTTCACAAAATCAGTTTCATTTCCTTGCATAAACAGTGAATACCAACTAGGAAATAAGATTATTCAACATCCACCTAGGTTGTAGTCTATCTCATCAATACTATTAGTGTCATGTTTTCATCAAGGTATCAATTACTTTTCAATAATCATTCCCACATCTATCAACTAGGAAGTTGATGATTTATACGTAGTTATACTAATTTATGTACATCACTAAATTTTAAATGATCCTCATCATCTTGAGACTTATTCTTTTGTCATGTAATCGTCCTTCCCCGAGGAAGTTTTAGTGGTATCCATTGTTAAGATATTACCTATTGTACACTCATTCTCTAAGTTATCAATATAAATTAAAATTCCATGATCACTATACATAGTTTTCTTATCCAAATGGCATAGATACACTAGGTCATCATTATTTAAGTCTTATGCCATGTTTAATCCACCTTCATAAGGGCTTGTTGTCCCTTGGTGATTTATCCATCACAAACGTAATTGTTATTGTACATCCACAAAATATCTACTTATTTCATTGAGTTCCCATCTTGATACCGCTTGTCATCGCCTCATACTCAACGTTTTATCATTAGTCTACATAGTTTATTTCCTTTTTCCAAAAGTTAAACAATTGTTATCCTTGAAACGTTTCTCTACTTTATCACTTGTCATTTCTCACCAATTAAAAGTATTCACAAATTCCAATCTTGAGACTTCTAAATTTTGTAGGTCATCACTATGACTCATACCAATCATATTATTCAATCTACTCATCAATATTCTTAAGATAACTTTCTAGAGATAGACCCCATAATTTAGCCCTAGACATTAATACATTTTCATACCTCCCTTCACACATTAATGATATTCACCTTAAGAACTGTATGAAATTTAATTAGCTACTCCAACTTTAAAATTTCATATCATTTTTATTCACATGAATACCATTCTCAGCTATTCCTAATGTTGGACTTACCATGAATAAATAAAATAAATAAATTTAAATTTAAAAATAGAGCATAGACAGTAATACATTCAATAAATATAATTATTACAGGAATTAATCAAAATAAGATTAAAATATTTACTAAATAATCAACTGGTCGGCTTAACATCTTAACATCCCACCTACTCCATAGTTATCACACACTTTTCTCTTCTTTGTAAATCACTCCTGATGATGAGTCTTGGTCTAGGCTTGAAACGTCAACTAATGAAAAGATGAACACTGTGGAATATCCAAATTCAACCTCTCAGAAACCACTCCATATAAATCTACAAACCAATACCTTAATGCTTAGGCATTTTCCGAGTTTCTACTCCCAAAATCTTCCCAATTTCTATGTTTAGCTTCTTTATTCACATCGTGTAGACATTCATGGATTATGTAATCATAGTTTACCATAATTCCTACAACTCTAATAAACTCCACAATTATCATGATAATTAAACTCCATTAATTGTTATCGATCCCTATTGCAAAATCTTCCATCATATTCTAGGATAGTTTATTACTTCTTGTTGATTTCTTACGCTTGTTTGTGAAAATTCCACTCATTCCCTTAAGTATCTATCCAGTAATACATTCTACTTGTCTCATTATTCCAAGTTTATCATGGTCACCATTACTACCATTCATTATCATTAACAATAGATTTATAAGATCCTCCCTTGTCATTCCTTCTTATATAATTTCATATAATCTTTAGATTAAGGAGTTATCTTAGAACTCCTCCCTTGTTATTATTTTAATCATTTTTAATATCCTTGTCTCCTTAAAAAATGCTAGTTGTTGGCACTATTATTTAAATTTTGTATCATTTTCTTTCCCCTTTTTAAGAGGAGATATCCTTGACACAAAGTCATACCATCTTGAGTTATATTCTATAAGCACTTTAAATATATTCCACACCCACTTTAAGTACTTTCCACATGAAACTCCTAATTATTATGGATTGTATATCGTACTAATATTTTCCACTTGATAAGAAAACATGATAATTGATGAACATTACCTCCTTTCATTTATATCACTAAATTCTCACTTCCAAATTACATCATTCCTAATTGGTTGTCATAGTAATCATCACCCATAGTTTCATCATAAATAAGTTTGATTTTTGTTTTTGGATTGGTCCCCATCTCATTTGGATATAGAAAACTTAAAACACTTCAACCTTCCAATATTTTGTTAACTTTCCACAATGGATCACTCTAAAAGTTGTGCATCTTAAGAATTTGAAACATAAATATCTTAGTGAAATGAAATTCCTATAGTTATTTTTAATACAACCTCTTTAAGACACATATGACTTACATTAATTTCAAAATAATCAATTTGTACATAATCCACCTTAATTCACTTAAATATGATTTTCCATGCCTAGTTTGCACATGTAACTAGGCAACTTTAGCCTATTATTAGTCTCGAATGTTACTTCATATTTGATGACCTCTTCTTAATGTTCATAGTTAGGATTTCATTACAATTATTTCCTTCTTCATGAAGATGCTACATCCTTAGAGAAAATTCAACCAACGAACTACCAATATTCACATAATAATAAATTGAAGTCTAGTGCTAACTAAAATAAGGTTAATGATCCATTTAATTAATTAAGGTTGGTGTAGGGGAGAGACTTGATGTTGGAAAGGCGTGTGATGGTGACTAACAACATAGCATAAAACTTGATTAGTTAGCAAGGGAAAATTATTTACTAGATCCATGAGAATCTACTCAAAGTCAACATCACTCATTTACCAGCATAGTGAAAGGGAAACTTACACATATCATTTTATATATGTGTGTGTGCCAAATAATCGCTGACATCCTAAGTTGCACTACTAAGACTTGTGTGTCACGGAGATAATGGAATGTTTCAAAATGGCAAGGATGTGAGGGAATCAAGGCAGAGGAGACTCGTCACAATGACCACTCCTCCAAGAACCCCATTGCCATCACTAGATTTAGCTCTCATATTGTGCTCTATACAGATAATTAATGAGACTTTAAGAGCGCACGAAACAACTGAGGTGGACCTAGAGCGCTTTCCATCAAGGGTGGGAAATGTCAAGGGGTCAAAGGATTTTAATAGAGGATCTCCAACTAGGGACATTACTAGGGAGCTTCAAAATATTAAGCCCCCAAAATTTTCTAGAAGTCATGCAAGTAAACAATTAGAAACGTGGTTGGAGGCAATGATAAGATGTTTCACACTAAGAGAGTATACTTCCAATTTGAAGGCTAATATAGAGATATTCCAACTCAATGATAGTGATATTAATTCATATTATAATTCATAGAACAATTAGTACTATTATAAATTTTTTAATTACAAAAAATATTTCATTTAGTTTATTAAATATAAGTAGATTTAATTGATTTTGTTATGTTACAAACAATTTATTTAGAAGAATACTCACCATATAGGTTTTACGTCAAAGAAAAAATAATTAATCATAGTAACCTTGATATTTTATAATGAAGAATATATTTTCATATTTAAATAATGTTGTTAATAGTTAGCATAATTTTTAACATCAATTTTTAAATGAAATATATTTATATAAATATAATTTTTATTTTGTTACTCAATTTACACATTACAACAAGCTCGGCATTTGGCTTGAGAAACCACAACCTAGGGGCATCTAAGCCATCAAAATCACCACGGGATCACGGATTATTTCTTACTAATTGGTGACCTTCACATCACGAAGTGACTTAATTGTATACCCCTTCACCACCGAATGAGCTTATATAAATATAATTATTTTAATTAATATAATTCCCTATTAAATATATTTATATAAATATAATTATTCTGATTATATTATAATTACCAAAAATATCTAATATTGTCTTGCACTATTCTAATTGGCTCGACCCTAAGGATTTTATAGCTTTTGGAGACTCGAGATGTGTGATTGATTAGGAAAATGATAGAGGTTCTTTAAACTCTAGTCTCTACTCCTGAAAAAGAAGAAGTAACATTTCGAGGAAAATGTTTTACTTTGGCTCCATCACCCACATCTATTGGATCCAAAATTGCAAAATCTATAGACTCTCCAAAAAATGTTGCAGTTAAGACCCTATTTGCAAGATCAACTTCCATTTTTTTCACTCTCTGGCTTTGCAAGTAACCGGTCACGTTATGATCTAACACATCCGTTCTTGTCATGATTTTAAACTATTCATAATAGCGAGAATCTATATTTTGTATGGGGCTAAGTTTCAATTTTACATAGAACTTGTTAAGTTTTAAATGTAGGGATAATGAGAAAATCCATTCTCTAGAACGTGGATTGCAATTTGCGCCCACTACAGTAGAACTAATGATAGGGGCAACGGTCTAGTCAAGACAGGGGGCTAGAACGAGTCGTACATTCCGGGCCCATCTACCGTCGTCCAGCACACGTGGTTTACAAGTGGCTAGATTCACTATTAGCTTTTTTATATATAACTTATATAACGTGGTTTACAAGTGGGTTGACATCGATAACTTAAAAGTGGTTTACAAGTGGAGAGTTGGAATTGCATGTGATTAATAGATTCACTATTAGCTTTATATATATATATATATATATGACTAGCTTATATATATGTATCACGTTGTAATTGTATGTGACTAGTTGATTATTAAAATGTATACCATCTCTTATATATGGGCCCAACGGTTTAGTCAAGACAGGCGGCCACGGAGCTAGAATGACTCGTCCATTTCGGCCACTAATCCATAGACAGATGTTATCCATAATCCTTCGTGCATTTCGGCCCATAAACCACAGAGACATGTTATTCATAATTCCACCCATACACAGCCATCTCCGCGAGGCCTATAAATGGAGGCCGCATTGGTGGTTATATCATTCATTCCAGCCAGCATTTCATTTCTCATTGAAGAGCTTATATTTATCATTCGGGATGAGGTACTCATTTGGCTTTACATTGGCAGTAATGGTAGTAGCCCTGGTGGTGGGCAGTGCTGTAGGCACGCCCAGGACAAACTTGGTATCATCTGCATGTAACGGGCAGAAGATCCCAAGCGGAAGTTCCTTTTATAGTACTCTCGGATCCCTCCTGCTAGATCTAGAGGGAAACACTGCCTTCAGCGGTTACGACTATAAAGCATCGCGAGCAGGTTCACCCACCGCCTATGGGCGTGGGGTTTGCAAACAGGGAATCTCTCAGTCTGATTGCACCGCCTGCCTTAAAAACCTTGGGGGCCGCATCTGGAACATTTGCGGGTACGCCATCGGTGCTCGAGTTCAGCTAGGTGACTGTTTCATTCGCTACGAGCAGTACAGCTTCTAATTTAGTTATATATTCAACGTCTGCCCAACTGCACAATACGCATCTAATATGTCATATATATATCTAATATGTCATATATATATATCTATGTTTATGTTAGTGTCAATAAAGCGTCTCACATGATTCTCGGAGCAAGAGAATCTGATGTTGTGTTATTCTCACCAGTCACTATAATAAAACTGTCGTGCAGTTTCGTATTTTACTTTCCGTTCGGGTGTCGCTGCCATTATTCTCATTTTCACGGTGTCGCGGTTAGTTCTAGTTGAAACTATGTACCACGTTCACATCGAATTATTCATTCACTGAAATGTTATAGTCCACTCGGATTTACTTCCCACACTTCCAGACGCTACGAAAACGGAGAGAAGACAAGCATGGAATATCCAAAAAAAAATATTTAAGTTACTCAAGTTTATAAATTAAATTTCTAATTGTAATAATTTATTTTTGTCAATTTCTATTTTAATAAAAATAAATAAAAAATAAAACTAAAACAGTGGCTAGAGAGAAATTTGTATTTTCGTATAGTTCAAGTTTTCGGTTTTCGGTTTCTTAATTTTTTTTAGGTCGTTTTCCAAATGTTAAATAACAGAGAGAGAAGACGAGCATGGAATATCCCTTTTTTTTTTTGGGTCATTTTCCAAATTTTGAATAACATAGAGTGTGCCATATGTTTAGGATGGGATATACCCATTGCAACATTTGCAGAATAATAATGTCATTTTTTGAAGCGCACATAGGTATTCTAAGCCAATGGGATATACCCATTGCAACATTTGCAGAAGAATAATGTCATATTTTGAAGCTCACACGGGTATTATAAGCCAATGGGATATACCCATTGCACATTTGCAGAATAGTAAAGTCATATTTTGCAGCTCACACGGGTATTATAAGCCAACTAAGTGTAAAGGATAAACTTTTGGTTGTTGTGAATACACATATTTTGGACAGCATGCGTAAAAATGGTTGATGACAGGAATGTGGAGTTACCAATTTGAGTGGCGTAATTATCTAGATGATGTACTTATGAGGTATATTGACTCTATTTGGTGCAAGGGTGATTGGACAAAGATCACCCCTGCTCACAACGCCACGGACGGACAATGCATTGTGAAGTTTAGACGCAAACTGAAGCATGCGCTCAACAATCTAAAGAAACAGACACAACAAGTTTTCCCTTTTATTAGTTATCCTGGTAATGAAAATTGCATTACTTTCAACTTCCAAGGGTTGTTGCTGTTAAAACAATTAAAACACGAAACCACAAACAACAATGAAAACTGCAACATGACCAATTCCTTTTTCTCACAAGTTGCCCATCGGTCTCGGTCTCCGTGGCACTCACACTTGCATTCATTGTTCCAAATAGCTGTCAATGGCTCCTTTTAAAACTAGGAATTATGGTTACCCTGTTTCTACATTTTCTCCACAAATACAGGATTGATGAAGTCATTTTGGGTGAAGGAAAATGGCACTTTGAACATCATCCAAACTGGGTGGGAACATAGACATGAAAATTTGGAACATTGGTCTCTTCCCTTTCTTTCAAGATGAACAAAATCAATTTGATATTGGATTTTTGGTTTCCAATGCAGGTAATATCGCTGAGCCAAATCTCTGTGACAATGTTGTTTACGCTTCCACCGTTAGCCTTGATGATAAGTGAAGTGTTTCTCCAGAATCAAAAAATTACATTTCACGCTGTAAATCTCAAAATTCCAATGAAAGTATGTCCTGATGCAAAAGTCTCCATTCTAAAATCCATTTTCATCGGTTCTTCGAGGGTTGCCCTGGCAATGCAGGTTTTGGGTTTGTAATTAGAAAACACATAGAAAAACCATCCTCTGCTGCTATAGGAAATATAGGCTAACCTGCCAAGAAGGAACTAAAGCGTCCAAAATTTGCATCACCAAGCATAAACTTGGAAGGGGACTCTAAACTCAATCGGGTTCAATTAAGGAATCAAGAATCTTTCATGAATCATTAGAGGTTGGAGTCCATCCATCATGGCACTTGAGAGCATTTGAGAGGCATGGAAACCCCTTGATCAAATTAATCATCATTGGAGAATGAACTACAAAGCGAGGCACAATGAGTGGTCTAATGTGTTAAGTCGATGACAAGGAGATATTTAAGATGTATGCCTTAGTATCCCCATGTGATCTACAAAGGCTCCTGAGCTTATGGTTTTAGCATATGGAACTCTACTCGCATGTTGTGTTTCTCTTGACATAATATTGTCCATCTCTGTCTCTATTTGAGCGAGTGTTTTGTGATTTTTATCATGGAGGATCATATCTAGGTTTCATTCTCTTTCCTCCACGCATCTGTTTAGCTCTTAGCTCTTGGAAGCATCCCTTCCTTATTGGTACTTGAGATAGAATTTTATAATTAGCTGCCAACAAAAAAAATGATACCACTCCTAGCCAGAATTTTGGGAGCTATACCCTCTTCTTGAGCTCCTCATTTGAAAAAACCCCATCTTAACATGATTGCTAGGTCTCCATCCTTTACTGGGCATCTGTCCTGTTTCTTCAGCTTTCCAACAAACTTTGTGTCATCCATTCTTCTAAAATCACCTTTCTCTTTCCAAGTTCAACATTGATGATTTTGACTTGCTTTGATTTCAAAGACATCAAGCATTGCTCCAACACTTTTAATTTTAGTTTTATTTAACATGACCATATTTCTGGAGGCCAACGAGATTTCTTTTCTCTTTTTGTTTTTAATTAGAACATTATGCACTCACATTGCGGGTGGAAAATTTGAAGTCTCCTCGCATATAAATTGCATTACAATGAGACAAAGCAGGGGGAGGTGGGAAGGTGGCATTTGCCAAGAAATGATCCTGCACCCAAACTTTGTGGAGTTATTACATCCATACACCATCTCTGTGGAGTTATTACATGCATACGCTAGAAAGATCAGATCAAAAAGGCAAACCATCACATATCAATCTGAGAATTGATGGACACTTATATTTTCGTAGCTACTCCTGTCAAGTCTTCCTATCCTCACGAGAGGTGAGTACAGAGTTTTGATTGCATTCCCAATAATTGAGATCAATGCTTTAGCTACAATTGTAGATGTTGAAGTCAGGGTTCACCTGCTTGTAGTGCATTGTTTAGCTAAGCAGAACAACATTAGGCATGCTTTGAGTTTATGGTACACTACTACCTTTATTCGTGTGAATATTGATGCAAGGGCACAAAAATATGAAAGAAAATTAGCCAGCCCTACAATGAATGGTAAGACGAAATCCCTGAGTGAACAGACCTACACTTGAACCTAATCAAATTGACCTAACAGGGGTCCCTGTTATTAGAGAGAGCATAAATTGGCTATTTTGCCTTCATTACATGTTTTCTCCCGACAAAATATATACCTGGAAACTAGCAGAATGTGAGTGAACAGACCTTGACTTGAACCGAATCAAATTGACCTAACAAGGGTCCCTGTTATTAGTGAGAGAATAAATTGGCTATTTTGCATTCACTACATGTTTTCTAATAGTGTTTGGAAGAAATCTCTAGATTACGAATGTCCCCTTTAGATGCCAGCATTGTCATGAGTATGGACATATTATTAGGGATTGTCCAATGATTACCAAGGAATAGTTTCAAAAAAATGCTTCTAAAAAAGATACATTTGATTCATGGAAAACCCCCCAATGAAGAAGAAATTTGATTGCCTAGGGTACACCAAATCCTAATCAAATCCCTATATCAAAAATAGACTCTTCAAAGGAGCCCCAAGAGTAATTAAACATTCCATCAAACATGCAATCAACAAAAGGTGAATCCCATAGCTGCTTAGATGTAACGTAAAAGTATCTTAAAGGGCACTAGAAAAGTTCATAACTACAGGAAATGATAAGGTCCCCGTTGGAAAAGGATAAAGTAAAATACTTGCAAGGTAATTTTGCACAAGTTTGATAGGTTTTGCACAATTTAAGTGCTTCAGAGTTTTTTACAATACCAAATCTATATGTAAAATAAAAAAAAAACAAATTTAAATAATACAATTCATGATTTCAATTCAATTTTTTCCAAATTAAAAAATAAAAAAATTCAAAAAAAAATGATTACTACTACTATCCTCCATAATAAAAGCACACCCTTAACCCTAAGGCTAGCCCATAGAAGAGAGAAGAAATTGATCTCTACATCCTAAATTAATATTTCAATAATATAAATATAAAATATTAAAAATCTGATGTTAAATAAAAAATCAAATAAATATAATTTTTTAACCACAAAAAATTATTAGTACATAAATTTGGATTAAAAGCAAATAACATTGAAATAAAATCAATGAAAACACGAGAGAAACAAAAGGAGGGTCTACAAATAACCCTATCCTAATCTTAAATTGAATCTAACATTGCTCTGCTCAAATCAGTTCATATTGAATATAATACTTAACAACCTTAAATATTTTGCTAATTATAATACAAATTATTTTTCTAATTATAATATGGAATTAGAATTGAATATATATTTATATTAAATACATTTTTATAAGGAAATTAATATTAATTAAAAATAACTATATTATTTTATGTAACTTATTTGTTTTGATGTATAGTTTGATGTGAAACTTTTGTGAACTTTAGTTAGTTTTAGACAAAAATATCTATTAGTGCAATTTTTTTTGTATATTGATGATTTAAATGATTTTCTAGGTGTGGTTTCTCAAGCGAAAGATCAATCATGTTGAAATCTCTAACTTAACACACACACACACACACACATATATATATGAATTTTTCCAAACATTAGGAGCATAAAATTTATGCTCATCTTTGACAATATTTGATTTAAGGCTTCTGTGGAAGTTTTTTGACAATATTATTTATAAATTTCATATTTTTAAATATGAAAATATTCTTCATTATAAAATTATAAAATATCATGGTTACTAATATGAATTATCATTATTTAACATTCTTTTAATGTAATATACACATGGTTAGTATTCTTCTAAATAAAGTGTTTATAATATATAAAAATTAGTTGAATCTACTTACATTTAGTAACCTAATTGAAATACTTTTTATAATTAATAATTTGAAAGTCATACTAATTTTTTTATTAATTATAATATGCATCAATATAAGCATTATTAAGTTGGAATGTCTCTATGTATATGCTCTTAGTGTGAAACATCTTGTCATTTCCTCTTACTATGCTTCAACTTGTTCATTGGTATGATTTCGAGCAAATTCTAGGAGGTTAATATTTTGGAGCTCCCTAGTAATTTCCTTAGTTGGAGATAATCTATTAGAGTCCCTCGATCCCTCGTTATGGTCAAAGCCATAAGATTTTAGAACTTCCCTGATGTAAGCCCAACTAAGCTTGTCATAAGCCTTTTCAAGGTCAAGTTGTATGAAAATGCCTGGCTGCTTATTACTCTTCAAAGAGTGGATCACTTCATGAGCTTGAATAATATTATTTAGAATTTGTCTACCTTCCACATATCTTGTTTGCTCCTCTGACACTAGAGTTAGAGGAAGGGGCTTAAGCCTATTTGTAATTATTTTGGAAATAATTTTGTACACCACATTGCATAATGCTATGGGTCTAAATGTATCTGGTGTCATAGCATTTTCCTGCTTTGGGATCAAAGCTATGAAAGAGGTGTTGAGCGCTTTCAAAATAGTTTTGTTTTTCCTTGAGTCCTCTACCACATCCAAAATTTCTTGCTTGACTATGTTCTAGCATGCTTTGAAAAAGTCAACATTAAAACCATTCAGGCAAGGAGCTTTCCCATTT
>APFE030101928.1:0-13584 GCA_000404065.3 Pinus taeda
CCTATCCGCAAAGCTTTTCTGTCTGTCTTGTGCAGCTTTTAGGTTTGCACGCACCTTTCTCACCATGTCTTCCATGTCTTTAAGCATTTCTGGACCCAAATTCAGCTTGTCTTCCGGTCCACCCCAACTTGAGGGTGTGCGACACTTTCGTCCATACAGGACCTCAAAGGGACTTAGCTGGGTTGAAGTGTGATACCCATTGTTATATGCAAATTCGACCAGATGTAAATACTCTTCCCATTGACTCGGTTTTAACATCACATACGCCTGCAACATGTCTTCCAACACCTGATTAACTCGCTCAATTTGACCATCGGTCTGTGGGTGATAGGCTGTGCTAAAGTTCAACTGAGTCCCCAACTCAGCAAACAATGTTCTCCAAAAAGTGGAAGTAAATTTCACATCGCGGTCTGATATAATTACCTTTGGAAACCCATGCAATCAGAATATATTTTGCATAAAGAGGTGAGCAATTTGCACCGCCTTGTAAGTGGACTGCACCGATATAAAGTGCGCTGCTTTACTCAACTTATCAACCACCACCATAATAGAGTCGTTGCCCTTTTTTGTTCTGGGCAACCCAGTTATGAAATCCATGGAAATGGTTTCCCATTTCCATTCTGGAATGGGCAAAGGCTGCAACAGTCCTGCTGGATGCTGATGTTCTGCCTTAATCTGTTGGCATTCCAAACACCGCGCCAAGTACTCAACCACCTGTTTCTTCATTCCCGGCCAATAATACTCTTTCTTGAGTGCCGTGACCATCTTTTGGTATCCCGGATGGCCAGTGTAGTGGCTGATATGGAACTCATCTAAAATCAGCCTCCTAAGGTCATTTGAATCAGGTACATACAATTTCTTATTAAAACACAGCATTCCAGCACTATCTAGTGTGTATCCTTGTTGTAATCTTTCATTAACAGATTGCTTTACCTGCTGTTTTAAGTGCTGATATTCAGAATCGCAATTTGCTGCTGCTTTTATTTGTTCAACCAACGAATTCCGCCACTTACTAACTGAAAGTTCACATAAACAATGAACTTTTCGACTTAATGCATTTGCCACTCGGTTTTCTCTGCCCTTTAAGTGTTTTATCTCAAAATCAAATCCACTTAGGAAATCTGCCCAATGGCCTTGTCTCACGTTCAGGGTAGGTTGGCTAAAATAATGCGTCAAACTGTGATGATCTATTAACAACAGAAATTTCCTCCCTAAGAGGTAATGTCGCCACATTTTCAACACATGAATGACAGCAGCTAACTCTAAATCGTAAGCAGAGTATCTTTGTTCATGCTCTTTTAGTTTCCTGGATTCATACGCTATTACTTTTCCTTCCTGCATTAATACTCCTCCCACGCCCTCCTTACTTGCATCGGTGCACACCACATAATCCTTATTAGGATCAGCTATGCTCAGGATGGGTGCCGTGGTGAGTAAGTGCTTCAAGTGGTCAAAACTTTGCTGACATTCTGGTGTCCATCTAAATACCTTCCCTTTCTTCTGCAATGAAGTGATAGGATAGGCTATCCTAGAGAAACCTTCCACAAACCTCCGGTAATAGCTAGCTAATCCCATAAAGGATCTGATATCAGCAACATCTTTGGGTATGGGCCATTCCATAATGGTTTTTATCTTTTCAGGGTCTACTGCAATTCCCTCTTTAGTAATCACGTGGCCCAAATACTGAATTTCTTCCTTGAAGAAATCGCATTTGCTGAACTTAGCGTATAGTTGATGTTATCGAAGTGTCTGTAACACCAACCTAAGGTGCTCTTCGTGTTCCTGCTGGGAACGAGAGTATATCAGAATATCGTCGATAAATATCAGCACAAATTTGTCCAAAAACCAATGAAACACGCTGTTCATCATACACATGAAGGTGGCAGGTGCATTGGTCAAACCAAAAGATAGCACTACAAATTCGTAGTGTCCATAGCGTGTCCTAAAAGCAGTTTTGGCAATGTCCTCATCTTTAATCCTGATCTGATGATAACCAGATCGCAAATCGATCTTGGAGAATACTTTGGCCCCTTTCACTTGATCAAAGAGTTCATCTATCCTGGGTAAAAGATACTTGTTTTTGACCGTGAGCTTATTCAGCTGTCTATAATCTATACACATACGAAGGGTCCCATCTTTCTTTTTCACAAATAATACTGGAGCTCCCCAGGGTGATACACTGGGACAAATGCACTGCTTATCCAACAGCTCTTGTAGCTGCATTTTCAACTCTGTTAGCTCTGGTACGCTCATTCGGTATGGGGCCCGTGATACGGGTGCTGCTCCCGGTATTAGTTCTATAGTGAAATCTATGTCCCTCTTTGGAGGCAGCCCTGGTACCTCTTCAGGAAAGACATCTGTAAATTCCTGTACCACCGGGATATTGTCTAATTTGGACATCTTATCTTTCTGGTTTGCATAACCAACTTGTATGGCATAGATTTGGCACTTCTTTCTAATGCACTTAGCTAATTGAGTAGCGGTGATAGGTCGAATCTGGACAGGATGTTTAATCCCCTGCAATTCCTGCTGTTGCCCCAAATCATCCTTGTAATAAATGGTTTTGGTTTTGCAGTTCACTAATGACTAGTGCCTTTCCAGCTAATCCATACCAATAAGGATGTCATAAGAACCTAATGGGAGTACATTCAGGTCTGCTGTTACTGGCTGTCCAGCTATGCTGAAAGAGCAATTATTAACTTTAGCTAAAACCCGTCTATTGGCTCCCGTAGCTAACTGTACCAACCATGGATTTTTGAACCTTTCTGGTGATAGCTTACAATGTTCCACTACTTTTGGACTAACATAACTTAAAGTAGCTCTAGGATCAATAAGTACAGTTATAGAGAGGTTTGAGATCTTACCTTCAACCTCCACCATGCTTGGTTGGTATTCCACTTGCCGGTCCTCCAAGGCTGCGTTAACTCTTGGTACGCTGTGTGCCACATCCCCAACAGTTGATGCTTCATGGATCTGAGATATTTGATCAACCCCTTTAAGCTGTGGACAATTCTTAACGTAGTGTGGTCCTCCACACCCCCAACACTGGACTGGAGGTTTGGTTCCCTCAATTTCTGATCGGGTAGGGGGTTCGCTGATTCTGCTTTCGCTTGGCTTAGCCCGGAAGGTGCCTTTGGTTATGTTTCTGCTGATCTGACCCTTCCCAGCCCCCTTACTGCCATTTCCACGACTACCTTTGTTGTTTCCAGCAACTCTGTTGCCTTTTCTTTCATTCCATCTTTTGTTTGGAATGTCCCCTTTTTGTTTGTTCTGCTGGTAACAAATTCTTTCCTTACGAATTGCCTCATCCATGGTTCGGGGATTGTCGAACTCAATACGTTCCCTTATATAGGCTGGTAGGCTGCTCACGAATCTCTGCACCTTAGCCTTCTCCTCCTTGATATAGGGCACATAGCGAAGCAGGGAAGTGAAGCGGTTTATGAATTCGTCCATGGACTGCTGTCCCAGGCGTAAGTCATGGAATTCTCGTGCTTTCTCATCATAGAAACGCTCGGTTAAATACCTCTCCTTAAAGTATTTCTGAAATTTTTCCCAGGTTATGCTTTGCTCACTTACTCCCTTCACAATTTTAATTTCTTCCCACCATAAGGTGGCTTTGCCTTGTAGCTGGAAAATGGCCAGCCGCGCCTTCAGATTCTGGTCATACTCGTACAGCTGGAAATACTTATTAATATTAATTAACCACGCCTCCGCTGCTTCTTCCGGCTCTCCATCGAAAAGTGGAGGTTTGATTTTTCGGAATTCTCCCTGTAATTCCATTTTCTGTCTCTTTGAGGTTTGCTGCTCTTGCACGTTATCAGAATGGTCTTCTTGTTCTTCTAAAATCTCAGGTGCGTAATTCCGTTCTTCAGTTCCCATTTGCTGTTCCGCACTGGGGTTGGCTAAGGGTGGATTTTGTTTGTCTGACAAACTTTTCAATATTCTTTCTTGCTCCATTGTCAATCACGCATTGTCCTCACGCAGACGCACCATCTCACTTTTCAGCTCTTGGACAGTTTGCAGTATCGCCAGATTGGTACTGCGTGTCTCAGCACCAAGTTGTACCCACAGCTTAGCATTCTCTTGAGGGATGCTGCCAGTTCCCTGCATTTCCTCCATCTTGCTTATTGACTGTTAGCAGATGGTTGTTTCTGTATGGATCTCCTAATTGGTACAAAAGAAAATCAATTAGCTGCATATCATTCCCTCATTTATACATTATAAGGTAAACTTTACTGTTCCAGAGGCCACAGTTTTGAAACCTCTGCTCTGATACCACATTGTCACGACCACATTCTAACTTATACCATAAATAAAAAAATTTGTTGTTACCTAACCCCTACAAGTCACTTTCCCACCTTGACCACAAGGGATTCGACACCATGGTATAACGTTATAATTCATGCGCAAAACTTATTTCACTTTGTATTAACAGGTTATGACTTACCAACATATTGGTTTTCACGCGTGTATAGTTATGTTACACCTTACCCGCTCCAGCACTTATGCAACAACCTTAATGTATTGAATACTTGTTCATTTAACATGGCACCAGGTGGTAAGCGGATGTTAATCCAGCTCATCCATCCTGTGGCCAGGTGGAAAGAAGCCATGTGAACGTTCAGAGGGTTGTACATCTATGGTTTTCACGCCAGCCTTCCCGCTCATACGAACGATGGTGATCATTCCATCTAATAGTAGGGCTCAGATTGGTTCGAGGGTTTGGCCTGCATCATATAAGCCGCCGGGATCTTCGGCCTCAGTTCATTTGCGTCCAGAGCGAACCTCAGCTCAGCAGAACTTCCTCCGCACCGCACCAATTCTGCCACTCTCTCTCGGGTATGATCCTCTCTGTCCATAGCAATAATATACAGGTTTACAGTCCTGCACTTTGACAATTTATTATGTAGCTCATTGAACCTTTGCTTTCCTCTATTCCAGTTAACGATGGTGTATTTTCTGTGCAGGAGGGTTTGGACTTTACAGCTTCTACTGCCTGCAAGGAGAGTGTGCTGGTCCACGGTCATTCCGGGTGAGTCATCATTCTTGTAAGCGTTGTCATGTAGAGGGTACTTGTTGTTAAGTGGAATGGAGGTTTCCACAGGCCGAAACGAGACTTATGTCTTGTTATTCATGTGTTCTCAGATCTGGATATTATTTGTTCAAGCCCTGGTTGCGATTTACAGGCGGCCCCTCCCCATGCCGAACCTGTATCTCGTGAAACCCTGAGGTTTAGCTATGTTTGTTTACGGCTACAAGCCATTTGTAAATCTGTGTAAATGGGTACTTGGAACTGAGTTCAAATCTCTGTTTTGAATTGATACAGTTAATTCAGAGTTCATATATTCAAGTATTTTGCATGTTTAATAGAACCCTTATGTTACTGTTTCTGGTACGCCCTTCTATTGGGCTATAGTCCCTTATCGGATTCTTGAAGCAAATATTGTGAATAGTTTACCTGTGTATTGAACATCTTACGCTCGGCTACGGCCTCTTAATGGATTAACGTTTGATTTTGTTATTAGACTGCCGGCTATATCTATGCAGCTTCTGTTTATTTGATGTTCAATTTAATGTTCTCATTCATACGCTAGTGATATTCCACGGGGTTTACCCAACTGTCTGTTACTACAATTTAATATGGTCATGCGTATGAAGTTAATGCCCTATGGGCTTACCACAATAAAGGATTTGTTCTGCAGGATAGACTATATGCATTAACCATATATAACAGCTACAACTATTATTGTTTAATGTCTAAAAAGGATTACTAGATAACTGTAGCATCTAATAACCAGATAAAGAAACATAAATACCTGAACCTGTCTGTATGCTATCTTCACCTGTTACTCAAGTCAGAGCTCTTTAGGAATGCGTACCTGGCAATCTGCTACCGTCGTGCCTTCTTCAGGGATTCACCTGCAATGATTTTGCTCTTATCCTCCCAACCTTGAGATCCACTTCACATTGGATTCTCCCCCCGAGCAGTCTTGCAGGCCTACAGCCCTCAACAAGACACATGCACTCCTGTGCTGGGTTATCTGGTCTCTACTAGACTTAACCTCTTTCTCTGTCTGCTCTCTCGTGGAATTCTTCTCTCTGCCTGTTCCTCCACAGCCCAGAGGTTTTCCTCCAAGGCTTTTCCCTTTGGGTGAGAAGCAGTTACTTTCAGTTTTATAACTGATTTTATTTTCTTTTAATAGAAAATCCTCCTCCAGGAGGCTGCCAGCATTTCATGAATAATACACATGTATAATCTGATATATTCCATTTCATAATAAAATGTCATTAGTAATATCAAGTCATTCACTCATACAATTTTAACCAATAAGTAACTATTCAATTACAATTACCCTGGGTCATCACACCTTAAGCATGAATGGATGTTTTCCAAATGAAACACCTTGTAACATTCTATTCTACACATTGAGTAGATAATTAGTTTAATTTTGTTTAAATATTACATCCAATTTAAATTAGGTAGGAAATATAAATTTATTACATATTTATATTATAAGTATAGTATTAATTAATTAATTATTTGTTTTTTCTTATGATATATTATTATTATTATTATTATTATTATTAATTTATGTAAACCCTAAATCTATTAAGTATCTAGAGGAATGAAATATTTGGAGTGCAAAGAAATTTTTGTACCTAAAATATTTCAATCTTCTTGGTACTTGTAGATATAGAGGTAACATGGATCTATGTTGATTACACATACTCAACATGATCGTTAAACTTACTCCTATTTTTGGTGAATATAAAACATATATCCATGAGATAGAATGTTTCTCTTTATACACATATACCACACATGTATACTGAAATATTTTATTGATAATTTATATTGATTTTTTTTTTCATTAATTAATATTTTTAAAAATGTCACATACATAAATAAAAATTAAAAAGAAATTACATCATTTCTTTTACAGGAAAGTAAAAATATAGTTTATTTTTGTTTTTTTATTATTTTTTAAGTCTATATTATCCTTTATAATGTGTCATATGAAATTATGTTAAACTTTTATGGAAATTGGTAATATATATAATATATGTGTAATGTTTCTTATTATGGAAATTGTAATATATATAATATATATATAATATAATATATATATATTATAAATATAATAAATAAACCAACATAGATCTATGTTAACTATGGATTTGCTAAGGGCCTAAGAGGCATAAAATCTCTCAGAGGAAATGTTTCACGCTCTAAAGATTTTGAATTTTAAGGTTTTGGTAGATTCAAAATTAAGGATGGATATACACTAGTTCTGAACAATATATCTATATTAATAATTCACAGATCTTTATTATGTAGATAATTTTATTATATATTATATATAGCAGTAAAAAAAATTTATTAGAAAGTGTTTAAGTTTTCATATATTTACTGATTAAATTCACAATACCGAGTTTTAAAATATAATGATTACAAATATGAATCATTATTTTAATTTATATTATTAAATGGATTATGATAGATGATTAACATCCACTAAGGCCAATATGGTCTATTGGACCTTAAGAAACTAAGAGATTAATTGAGATTCTTTAACATTTCATTTCTATCATAAGAAAAAAGGGAGATGAGCGTTAGTAGATATCATAGTTTTGTTGACTTAGCAAGTTAGGAAGATGGATAAAGAGTGAGAAAGTTTTTCATCTTCAACCCTATAGAGTTCATGAGAATTAGTTCTTATCTTGGAAATGTTCATTTTCTGATTAATAATATTCTTATTTTTTATTATATAATTACTTTTGAATGCAACCTTTTATGATTCATGATTTATATAAAACAACATAGAAATTTTGGATTGGACCAGTTTAGAACTACTTATTGTGGTTCATCATCATGACATAGATGGATACCCTGATCAACAAAACAAATAAAAAAACATTAGATATGAAATAGTTCATAATGAGAATATAGATGGATAGCCTGATCCAAAACAAATAAAATACTATATACAACAATTAAATCACAATTGATAGAAACAAATTGGAATAATATATATTCAAATAAGAACGTTAGAAAATTAATAATTATCCAATAAATTAGAAAAAAAAATCAATAAAAAATACAAAAAAATAAAAATAACAAAATAAAAATAAAAATCGAAAAAAACCCCAAAAATAATATCCTAAATTTAATAAATTAATAATAATGCCATTATTCTATTTTAAATATAGAAAATAAATAATAAAATAATTAAAAGAATCATAAAAAAGAGATAATCAAAATATTTTTTTTAAATAAATAACAAATATTTAGAATTCAAATAATAAATTTATATTTACAAATATTTTAATTAAATATATAGAATAAATCAATCAAATAAAAATAATATAAAGTAATTATTTTATATTTATCTATAAATATAAAAATAGTTTTACTTAAATATAAAGTAACAAAATATAAATATATAGCGAATAAAATATACTTTTAAAAAATTAAAAACAATGAATAAAAATACTGTTAACATAAAAACAAACAAAAATATATGGAAATCAATAAATTATAAATCAAAACCTGATAAAATATAAACAAATGAAGAGAAAAAAAAAATACATAACCAAACGATGGAAAACATCATCGAATTGCTTACCAAAAAAAGACAAGAAGCGATACTAATAAAAAGGAATAGAAGGAAGTAATAATAAAATGGCAAACAAAGAATAACATGAACGAACAAAGGAAAATAATAATAAAAACGAAAGTAAAGAAAAACATAATTATTACTGGATACGGTTAAAAGGAAATATTTTTTATTTAAGAAAATTACAGGAAACGATATTTATAAAAAGGAATAGAAAGAAATAATAATAAAATGGAAAGGAAAGAAAAATATGAAAATAAAAGTGAAAGAATAATAAAAAGAATGTAAAGAAAAATATAATTATTATTAGACATGGTTAAATAGAAATGAGATAAAGTACGAATCAAATTTATTGATTATCATAGAAAATCTAGTTAATAAGGAATTTTAAAGAAAGGAAGAGGGGAAAAAAATGAATTTTAGGAATAAAGGAATGGGATTTAATAAGTGCTAGATTTCCATTCATCATTTTTATTTAAGGTTTTACATTATTTTTCAATCTTGATGGACTCCTTAAATTTAAGGTGATGGAAACGATAAATGATTTAGAAATCCTCTATACAAATATGATACTTTGGCTAATGCCTTTAATTAATATTTAAATTTATTATATCTGTATGTTTTAATTATATGTTTATGAAACACTATTTTTATTAAATAAATCATTATTATTCAATTATTTTAAATGTAATATTCAATATTATAATCCGTGAATTTAAAAATTTATTTATAGAAAGTTTAATAAAATAAAATTGTAGGTAATAAATGAATTGAATCTATTTATTATTTTACTAGTCATCTATACACATAAAAGGTTTTTTATAATAAGCTAACTAAATTTAAAAAATGATTAGGCTCACTCAAATTATTATTATTATTATTATTAAATATAAAAATAATAAATATAATTTATGCATAGATATACATGTAAAAAACATCAAATAAGATTTTTAACCATGGAGATTTATTCCCACTTTACCATGGAGTTTTTTAATCTATAAATATACTTCGTTATAATATCATGGGCCAATACCATGGCTTATCAATACCATATGTCCAAAAAATCATAACTCATTTCCTATTAAACTTGTCCATATGAAATTTTTTTAATCAATTTAATTAAAATGACAAAAAAATGAATAACTATTTTGATAATAAATCTCAACTTTGCTATACTACTATGAACATTCGAGAATATTTGATGGAGGTTACATATCTATCATCTACTTAATAATTATTGATAATTAAATTAAAATTATAAAAATCTTTTTTTAAAATAAACATACGTATCTACCTAATTATTTTTAATATTTTATGACACTACTAACATCTTACCTAACTTATTAGACATCTCTTGATATATATATAAATAAGATAATTTTCAATTATTTATCACAATTTATATATTTAAAAAAACTGAATCAATTTCTGTTATTTTTTATTATTTTACATCTCAACAAAATTAGTATATATAAGAGAATATAATGAATCAATTCTTTTAATTTTTATTATTTTTATATCTCAACAAAATTAAGTATATATATAGAGATATATAATTCATAAATTTTTTAAATATTTAATTAAAAAATACTTGTAATAGTATAAGTATAATAATATATATATAATATAATATAATTAATAATATTTATATATATAATATATAATTTTTTTTTAATATTTAAAAATTAAAAATTTGTAATGGAAGTGTCTAAGGTCTTATTCCTAGATTTCAGAAATTTGTGAATTTCACATAATTTCATGAATAATATGTAAATTTTATTTCATGTTTCTTAATATTTGAAACAATTTATTAGAACTTGGAAGAATGTTAGATAAACCTTATTTACGTAGCTTCTGTAACCTTCTTGTTGGTATTACTTAAAAGATACTTAATAATGAAAATGATTTATTAATTTTTTGGAATACATTAATTAAAATTTTATCAAGTAATGACGACAACCCAATTTTATCATTTTTAATATTAATAAAGAAACAACATACATTTGGCATGCTATCTCTTCATATATATTATTTATAAGAAAAATAGTAATTTTGGTTTCATGTTATATAATAATAATAATAATAATATCCATTTTTAAGGTCACAGCCAAGCCAGACACCAAATGGTGTAATGAGACCCCTGTTTGTGGGAAAGGGACCCACCTCCGCGCAACGATTTGATTGCAAAATCTACGAAGGCATACATACTCTACCCCCCTCTGGTTTTGAACCTGTGACCTCTAGGAGGAAACACATGCTCTAACCATTAGTCCACTTAATACATATATATATATAATATAATTATATACTATATATATATATATACTATATATATATATATAAATTAAATTTGGATATATTGATTTCAACGAAAATAATAATTTGGTTCGTATTGCATACCACTCAATCATGATTCATAAATAAGTGAAGTGAGTGATTGGTTTTTTAATATATATATATTTTAATTTTTTTTTATATGTTTTTGGTTAACATCATAAATATTTTTTTTAGGTTTAGAAGGATTAATATTTATAGGTTTGGTAGGATTATATCTTTTAACATGTAAAATATATCATTTTCATTAGGCCAAGAATTAAACTAGTAATGTCGCACCTCTACATTGGCGGTATTTTTCCAGCCGCACTATAGCGAGGTGCAGCACCATCGGCCACTTTCTTTTCACCAATACTTGCGATCATGGACTATGCCTACTTTCAATACTTAGTTTATTTTCTTCTTTACCAAGCATTATGTTTCCTTTATACATAGTGAAAACCATAAACATTTACCATAAACAGCATTAACATGTATAAATGTACAACAATATAAAGGGAGGGGCAGCTCCTTGTTGTGAGTCTGCCCATATATCAATATATATAATTCACAATCTTTTATGTACAATTTAAATCTTGGAGGAAACCCCAAATTTACAGTTAGCCAATTTTACAACTTTGGCAAACTCGGTTGCCTAGCTCGTTGGCATGCCCGAACAGTCGCCTCACTTTCTGCCCAACTCTTCGTTCACCTTTGAACGCATTTGTTCAACCTCCGTGTCATTTTCCCAACTTGGACACCCACCCGTGTCACCGTGCACACCTTCCTGGCATGTCCACACGTCGGTTGCACTTCATTCACAAACTGCACACACCGTCGTTCATCAACTGACTCGTTCACCATTTGTTCAGTGAGCACCCTCACCATGTTATCCTGCCCGACATTATCGTTCAGCCAACTGTGCCTTCGTTCGGCAGGTGCACATGCACCCATGTCGCCTCTCGATCGAACTCTCGTTCATGTTCTCGACCTCCTTTCGTTCGGTGGTGGGCTGCATGTAGTACTGCCTGCACAAACTCCTGTTCACGCCCTCTGGTTCAACCACCCGGCAGACACACCTCCATGTCACCACACATGCACACACCTTCATTCAGTCCAACTGCCGTTCGGTGGGTGCGCCCTTGTGTCGCCCTGCACGAATCTTCACCCGGTTCGCTTTCTACCTAGTCTGCACGATACTCTAGCCAAGTCATGGTTCAACTCGCCCATCATGCAGGCACATCTGCACGATGTTCTATTATAACCGCAGAACTTAGCTCGCACTTCGACTTTGCTTGGCCGAATTGCTTTTCAATCTCCAACTCACCTCCGCCTATGTATATGCATTCACCTCAAAGCGTGGGGTTGTCCAGCCGACCCACCAACGCACACACAACTGTCGGCTTGTTTACTCTTCAATTTGTCGGCCCACATAAACATAACGTGACCGCCCACTTGTGTGTTGGTTCGCCTGTTGGCTCGCCCAGGACCACCCACACGGTATAAACAAACTGATAATCAAACATTTCGCATTTGCACCTGTTCACTTCATGCAACTTGCAGCTTGTCTCGCTCGTCTGCACCCTCGCCCAGTGCGCCCTCACTCGTCCACTAACCACAGCTCGTGGGCGTTACATTCTCCCCCACTGGAAATCATTGTTGTCCTCGACAATCTCTCACTCCAGCAACCATCTATCACCAAGATATCCATACCAAGGCATATAATCCACCAGTATGTCATACATTGGAAAGTCTCCTCAATCCATGATCATCAACCACCCTTTTCGCAATCTCCGCATGATGCTCCCACCGTGGAAGGTTGGTCCCTCCATCTCAAGCTACATGTTCACTGCAACATATCATGTTGACCTCATCATGTGAACTGCTGCCATGATACTCCAACACAATGGAAACACATCTCTGGACACTGGTAGCCCTCATGACTCGAACTAGTCAGGTAGCTAATCCAACTATCACGCTCAAATCATAAGAATGCACATCCTCATGCCATCATCAGTGATTTCTCAGACTCTTATCACAACATCAACTCGATTAAGAATCCATCTCCATATAAACCATGTCTAGGTCCATGAAGTAATCCTCATCTCGTCTGCAACATGCTGTCCATGATGTTTGGTACCAATGTGTTGCATGAAATCAGCCGCATCTATCCAACATCATCATCCATCTGCAAAACATCCCTCTTCTCAAAGTAAAGGGATCCTCTTATAAACCCCGACTCTCGATGTGCCACATCCAGGTCTACGAAGCCACCTCCACCAAATATGTAATGTGCCATCCCTCAAGTCTGCCATAGAAACAAGTATACACCTATCTCATCTATCCATGTGCTACCCATGATCATAGATCAATCAGCTCCCATGTGTCAAAAGTGGTTAAGTCTCGGCTCAACCCATGCCCAAGTGTCACTACTACACCAAGGGCACTTTTGAGACATTTTTTTAAGACAAAAGAAATCTTTTGTCTCAAAAACTCATTTTTTATTTCAGTTATTTTACATTAAAAATTAATATCAATTGATTTGTCTTAAATATAGGCTTTAAGAAAAAAATAGGTTGAGACAAAAATATTTTAAGACAAAACTTTATATTTAAGACAAAAGTAGTTTAAGACAAAAATATTTTAAGACAAA
>APFE030101939.1:0-69153 GCA_000404065.3 Pinus taeda
TTTCATTGTATATTGTACATCTATCTTTGCAATTTCAAGAGGAAGAAGGCCAGGGTTTTGCAGACATCCTTGTGGATTCTTGTGGATTGTAGTGTTGATGGTGTGTTCTCTACATGTTATTGTAAGTTTGTTTATGTATTCTTCATCTCTCTTTTGCTTCTATTTGAACAGATGAAGTGGTAAAGTTTGAATACATGCTTTGACATGCTCAGCTTTTTAGTTTGTTCAAAATTTATGTTTTCTGCTATCTAGAGAGGATTCAAATGGTTGTTTTCCCTCTTTAGCTCCTTCTCTATCATCCCTGATCATCCATCTCAGATTAAGGCATCAACGCTCACTCCTACCTTGCCCCAAAGATCCCCCTGCAAAAACTGTGCTCAATCCCCGCACCCTAAATTGCACTCCCTCCAATTGCCACCAAAAACCCAAAAATCTTTAAATCAACCCCCCTTATCAATTTACTAGCCTAATATCTTTGATCCTAATTGGTCAGCTTATCATATTGAAAGATCTACCGAATCTGACCCGAGAGAGCCTTCTCATACCTCGTAGGGCTAGCTACGAGGTGAAATGGTTTGATGTAGCCTTGAGAGTTTGTCTATCTCAGCCTAGGTGAATTCCAAGCGCTAACACCTCCCAAGTGTCACTTCCAAGTTTACCTAGAAGGGTCAACAAACAAGTTTGGCAAGGTCCCAAGAAGTCCTCCCCTCTCCATCAGACCTCTGAACAAGATGCAACACATGAACAGACCTGCAAACCTCTATATCACTTCTGAAACATTAGAATCATCAGCATGAAGCCATTACATCAGTACAACAAGTCATCCTCATAGGAATAGACATGAAGACCTAATGAGGACCTATTTGAAAACTCAACTAGTGTGACGTCAACCATCTCTAACACATGTAGATATGTATTATCAACTATAGCAGCACCATCTACTTGTAGTAGCATCAATAATCATCATGACATGTCCAGTAATGTACATGTCAGCACATGACAACTCCTCCATGACCAACATGCTACCATAAATTCCAGCACATACTGACACACACCATGGTCCATCAATCTACATCATCGTGAGGTTGACATGAGTGCATGAACTCAAGAGTTGACATCAATGCCAACACATCCACTCATTTTGCATACGTCAATTCCAACCTATAGTACCACCAAGTCAACATCCATCACACATGACCATGACCATTACCTTGTTGATATCAATTCCAACAAAACAATGACAAAAAACTCCCCCTTTGGCATTGATGTCAACCTCAACAAGATGTGAGGTTGATCTCCATGTAATCTCCAAAAACTAAAGTTTCACTCTATTCATACAAATCTCTCAAAATTCTTTCCCCCTTTAACATCAATGGCAAAGGGTCAAATCCATATGAATAGGTAGAAAGAAATAAAGCACATATTGGAGTATACATCTCTACACGACTGAAATATAATGCATCAAAAATCATCCATGCCTTCATATAAGAAAAAAGCGGCAAATATACCAGTCAACATTCAAATCAGAATTCCAACCAACAACTACTAGCATCATGCCAACATAAGGCAACCCTCATCAACATATGAAACATCATATAATAGCAATAATGAGAAACATCAATTATATTCATAATCCAACATTCCTCCCCATATAACAACATTCACATGAGTCAACATGAGTACACCACGCACAATCTCCCCCATAACTACATCGCAAAAACTACCATAACATCTCATCACATGAAGCCAAAATCTCGACTGTCATATCACAATATAAGGCATAACATTAAAACCTCCAAGTAGATCATAATGGCAACAATATATGGCTAAAGCATATAGGAAAAAATAATTCTCCCCCCTGAACATATGTCATCTCCAAGTTGTAAAGATACCAATTTTTGGGCTAACTCATGACTTCTTTCGTTGCAAACAATGCTTCCTTTGAGGAATAGAAGCACCATATTGACTGAGACTCCACTGACCATGACCATATAACATATACAATGATACATGCATGTATGTAGCAGTGATACAAGGCCTCATACATACTCTCATAGGACTATAACATGACCTCATGACTCATGGTTATATGACCAAATGTAGGTTTTAACCCCGTACAGAAATTACCTGCATACGAATTCTAAAACACAGAAAATAAACAATGCGAGAGCATAACACTTAAAACACATACACAGATATTTTCCCCTAGATCCCAAAACCAGGACTACCAGCTTGGTTTTTCATTATGTTCCTTTCAATGTTTACAATAAACCATCGCATCCAAAACCATGGATCGAAAACCATCATGTCCAAAACCATGTGTGAAAATCATGCACAAAACCAAAGGTAGGTTCGCCCAACCTAACATGGGGTCCAAAAAAAAATTTTTTTGGGGCGCTGCCCTAGACCCCATATAGGGGGTTACTTGCACCCCTTAAACCCCCAATGATCCCCCTGCTACGCAATAGATGCAATGAAGGGGGGGCTTCGTCCTCCCTCTAACCCCATGGTTATCTATGTGGGCTAGTCATGGAAAGAATATAACACAACCCAACATTCTCCCACTTGTTGTTTTCTTTCCATAGGGGGCACAAGAGAGCTTAGTCATTTATTAAACCCTACAATGCCCATTGTTTCTCTACACCAAGAGAATGTCTCAGAGCTCACATATTTTGTCAATGCATCTGCAGTATTCTTCAAAGTGTCCACCTTTACAAGCAACACCTTTTTGTCTTCTATCATATCCCTCACAAAGTGATACTGAACATCAATGTGCTTTGTCTTTGAATGATATGCAAGGTTCTTTGCCAAGAAAATTGCACTTTGGCTGTCACAGTCTATCCTTATAGCTGCCTATACTAACCCCATACTTGAACATAATCTCTGCAACCAAACAACTTCATTGCTTGCATGAGTGGCTGCCATGTATTCTACCTTTGGAGTTGATAGTGCCACTATATATTGTTTCTTACTCATCCAAGTGACCACACCTCAAAATAGGTTAAACACATACCCACTTGTAGATCTTCTCTGATCCAGATTTCCAGCCCTGTTTACATCAACAAAGCCACGAATATCCAACACTCTGTCCAATCCTAGTCTATACCTGAAAACCCACTTCACTACTGTTCAGTGCTCCTTCCTTGGTTTTGACATAAACCTGCTCAATACTCCTACTACATGTGCAATATCTAGTCTAGTACATACCATTACGTACATCAGGCTACTGACTGCACTTGCATATGGAACATGGGAGATGTCCTCTTCCCCTTATTGTGTCTTGGGACATTGTTTAGCAGATAACCTCACACCTACAGGAATAGGAACCTTCGCCGATTTACTATCCTGCATATTAAACCTCTTCAGTATTGTCTCGACAGACTTCCTCTGGTTTAACCAGAGCTTCCTCTTTTCCTTGTATCTTTTAATTTCCATGCCCAAAATATAGTTTGCAGCACCAAGATCATTCATGTCGAATTTGGAGGACAATTGGGTCTTCAAATCCTAGATAATTTCTTTGTCATTTCCAACTAGCAACATATCATCCACATACTAGACCAAATAAATAACATGGCCACCAATTAATTTAAAATACACACAGTGATCTGATTTGCTTCTAGTAAAGCCAAGTCCCCGTATAAATGTATCAAATTTCTGATACCACATCCTTGGTGATTGTTTTAACCCATACAGAGACTTCTTTACTTGCATACCATTTCTTTCTTACCCTTCACCACAAAACCTTCAGGTTGCTTCATGTAGATCTCCTCTTACAGATCCCTGTGAAGAAATGTTGTCTTCACATCCATCTATTCTACCTCAAAATCAAAAGCAGCAACAACATATAAAGTAATCTAATAGAAGCTACCTTGGCAACAAGAGAAACAATATCACCAAAATCAATTCCTGGGAATAACCTTTTGCTACCAACTAAGCTTTATATTTCTCCACCTTTCCTTCTGCATTTGTCTTCTTCTTGAACACTCATTTGTTGCCAATGGGTTTCCTTCCAGCCAGCAACTCCACCAGATCCCAAGCCTCATTTTTGTGCAAAGATGGTATTTCATCAACCATGGCCTCTTTCTAGAGTTTTCCATCCTCTGAATCTACTGCTTCCTTCACAGTTCTGGGATCATCATCAGTAACAAATAAAGCAAAATTTGAACAAAAAGTAGATAGACTATACCTTTCCGACTGCCTTCTTTCTCGAACTAATTTTCTCACACCCGGAGTTTGTGTCTCTTCATCTTTTGATTCCTCCTTTGCTGTAGAGTCTAATTCTTCCTCCTTAAGCTCAAACTCTATCTTCTCAAGTTCCTTTGGTTGGACTTCATGTTTAATAACATCTTTTACTTCTATGAACACCACATCTAAGTTGTACACAACCTTCCTTATTACTGGGTTCCAAAGCTTATAACCCTTTAAACCATCCTTATACCCAATAAAGATGCACTTTTCAGTTTTATTATCCAACTTGGTTCATTTCTCCTTTGGAACATGTACATATGCATCACACCCAAATACCCTCAGATGAGAAAGAGATGGTTTCTTACCAGTCCATACCTCTTGTGGAGTCTTATCCTCCAACAATGATGAAGGTGATCTGTTGACCAAGTAACATGTTGTCTCCACCGCCTCTACCCATAATTCATGTCCTAACCTGGCACCACTGAGCATGCTTCTTTCCCTTTCCATCGACATCTTTTTCATTCTTTTTGCAATTCCATTTTGCTCAGGTGTGTATGGAGTAGTCTTCTATTGTGTTATACCAAACTTCTTACAAAATTCTTCAAATTCCTTGTTGCAAAACTCTCCACCATTATCTGTCCTCAACACCTTTATCTTCTTCTCTATCTGGTTTTCCACCAGAGCCTTAAATTATTTAAACCTGTCAAAGACTTCAAATTTATTCTTAAGGAAATATATCCATGTATTCCTTGAGAAGTCATCTATAAATGATACATAGTACACAGTCTTACCCAGTGATGGAACCTTTATAGGTCCAAACAAATCACTATGCACAAGTTCTAATATATGTTTTGCCTTCTTACCATCAGAGGGGAAACTCACCTGATTTTCCGTTCCATATACACAATTTTCATAGAAATCAAAATCCAGAGAGCTATTACTCATACCTTCTACTATTCCTTTACCATGAAGTATTCGAAGGCTCTTCTCTCCAATATGTCCAAGCCTTTAATGCCACAAAATGGTCTTCTTTCTAGAGACCACTAGATTTTCTACTTCACTTTCAAGAACCACAGATCTATTGCACTCATCAACAATAGTGCTACCTTGCAGCTTGTATAGAGTTCTAATTTGAACTCCATGCATCAATACCAATGCCTCCTAAACCATCTTGCAGGTATCCTTCTCGAACACTACTTTTACACTTGCATCATCGAGCTTGCTTACATAAATCGTATTTCTGGCTAATTCAGGAATATGCATAACACCCGGAAGTGTTCTAACCCTTCCACCTTACAAATTCAACTTTACTTTTTTGCAAGCAATGATTCTAGCCTTCCTACCATCCCCCAAGAAGACATCACCACCATCATATTTCTCTTACTCATAGAACCACTCTCTGTGGGGAGTGAAGTGAAAGGATGCACATGAGTCAATCAACCATGCCTCATGATCTACATGTTTACATTAAGAAGCCGAGTACACATCCCCACCTTCATCTGAGGTGGTTTTTACCTCTACAGAAGAAGCATCATCAAATCCCTTTCCTTTATCAGGAGCTTTAGATTTACAGTCCCTTTTGTAGTGCCCTTCCTTTCCACATTTCCATCACACCACCTTTATAGGTTTTCCTGGAGATTTAGATCTCCCTCTAGATTTAGATCTCCCATTCGATGAATTATTTTTGTTTATGTTCTGGGATTGTCCTCATACAGACAAGGCATCACCATTTTGGCTCTCCATATTTTTTCATCTCATCTCCTTTGTTAGCAAGGATGAGACTATTTCATTAAATAGTAAGGCAGTTGTATTGCTAGCTATTACAATAACCAGACTATCCCACGAATCTGGTAGAGAACAAAACAAACTGATGCACTTATCTTCATCTAAAATTTTAATATCAAAATATAATAACTGCCTTACCACAGTATTAAATGTGTTCAGATGCTCTGTCATTGAGTCTCCATCTTTCATCCTCAAGTTATACAGCTTTTTCTGCATGAACAGTTTATTCACTAGAGACATAGATTGGTACAAAGTTCCTAACTTGTCCCATAATTCCTTCACTGTAGCTTCCCCTGATACATTCAACAAAACTTAATCTGAGACATACAATCGTATTGTGCTCGTTGCCTTCTGATCCAACTTCTTTCATTCTTCATTGGACACTCACATTCGTTTAGTACCCGGATCTATCGCAATCCACTGATATTTATCCATCAACAAATCCTCCATTTTTAGTTTCCACAACTCAAAACTTTGACCATTAAATTTCTCGATCTCTATCTTTCCACTACTTGTCATCTTCTTTCACCACCAGAATCGATCTCGCAGATCTGCACTGAACAAGGTCTACCACAGGCCCAAGCGAAACCCCTCAGCAACAAAGGTGTCCCCTTGAAGCCAAAACAACTCTAATACCAAATGTAGGTTTTAAACTCGTACAGAAATTACCTACATATGAATTCTAAAACACAGCAAATAAAAAATGTGAGAGCATAACACATAAAACACATATACACAAAGATTTTCCCCTGGATCACAAAACCAGGACTACCGGCTTGATTTTTCATTATATTCCTTTAAATGTTTACAATACATATTTATACATGTCGAAGCATCCAATACTAGGACCGAAAACCATCACGTCCAAAGCCATGGACCGAAAATCATCGCATCCAAAACCATGTGTGAAAATCATGCAAAAAACCATATGTAGGTCCGCCCAACCTAACACAGGGTCCAGAAAACAAAATTTTCCAAGGCACTGCCCTGGAACCCATAGAGGGGAGTTACCTACACCCCTCCAACCCCTTGTGACCCCCCCGCTATGCAATAGGTGCAACGAAGGGGGGGCTCCGCCTCCCCTCTAACCCCCCGGTTAACTACGTGGGCTAGTCATGTAAAGAATATAACACAACCCAACACATAAGATAGTACAACATAAATACATGGCTCCATGAGAATTTACATAAATACATCAATGAAATACATAGCTGCTATGATCATCTCCTATGGACCAATGAATCAAATACATAATATATCATGATAATTACACCGTCATTATCCCATACATATGGTTGCAAAATGACTCCTCCATAACAAGCCTATCACCATGATGACTCATCATACTATTGGCTAGACTTAATACCAATACATAATGATGAAATAATATCAAATACATTGTTGTAGTAAGCATCATACAACAGCTCATACATGGTTATTCCATGTTACATGTCATCAAAATACATCCTAGAGTCATGATCTCAATCTATGCATGACTGCACTTCTTTTCAACCAACTATTAGTGGAAACCAAAAACATATATATGGCTTAAAAATGTGCTCATTTTCACTCATGAATACATATGTAAATCTACCACAAAATACTGAGTGAAAACAATGATAAAATTCCAAGTAACACATGTAAATCCATACCATGCATATCTCCCTCTGAGCTCAATATACCTCAAATAAGATAGGCTAATCCTATGGACCTAAAACTACATGAAGGCTGAAATGAACTCATCAATGCTAATGAAAACTCCAAAATATGCTCCCCTTGAGGTTGTGCACCTCTCATGATTTGTACTCCTCTATAAAGTATGCATGAATAACCATGGATTGCAAGAGGAAATGTTCTTCACTAGTTGAAGAGTTTCTTCTCCTTCTTCCACACGGTCTTGGGATGCTTCCTTTCTTCCTTGATCTAATTTTTTTCTTCCTTTAACTACATCTTCTCTTGCTTCACTTTCTTAGTGATAGATCATCTTTGTTTTTGCTACCTTTGACGATTTTGTCTTGAATAATGAGGAAGAAAAAAATATCTTGCCATATGGCCAAATATATGGAAAATATAGCACTCCACATCGCCAATATATGAAGTAAGAGGACTAAATATCCTACTGCTCATGACATATCTAAATCGTGCATGAAAGGTGTCTCTCCTTCAATGATTAGACATGCAATACATTTCCTTATAGCCAAACAAGTGACATGAGTTACAATAACCATAAAAAGAATAGTTATACCTGTTATCCATTCTCCCTGGTTGTTGTAATTGTTGGAATCTCTATTGATATGGTCTATATGATCTACTCTAAAAATTTACTGCAATATTCCCAAACTTATGACAGTTGTAGCATTATATCTAATGCATCAAAGAAATGAAAGGACTTTGCTTCCTTTGAAATCTAATAGAGTTGCCATGATCATATCTAGGAGCAAAAGGTCTTCTAAAAGTAGGTGCTCCTTGAGTTTCTTTTATATTGTTGGGTTTTCTTATTTTTCTATTGTTGGTTCTTTTGTTTGCTAATTGGATGTTGGATCTGCTTCTTATTACCTTGGATCTCATTTTTTGTTGTTGGTGTTGTTTTCTACAAGCTTCCTAGGTTCTTCTTTGATATTTTTACCTACATGAAAATTAGACTCACCCTTTTGAAATCCAAGACCAAATTTATCCAATGGTGATCTTTGGATTTCAAGAAAATTATCCAAGGCTATCGTGCTCTTCTCCATCTTCCACTACTTTCTCAAGAAAACAACTTTTGCTTCTAATTTCTCAACTTATTCTACCTTGAATTGGTATTGTTTCCTCATTCCTTCCTCATCTTTTTCACATTCTTCCAATTTAACTTTTAAGCTCACTATCTCTTCCTTGAGCTTGGCCTCCTTATCATCACAAATCTGCAATATTTTTTCTTGATCCTTGCATGTAGTTTTTAGTCTAGAAATCTCAGATCTAAGAACCTTATTATCATTCTCATCTTTACCATCCAATTCAGCATGATCAAAATCTAAATCATCAAAATTATAACTCAAAAGAAAATCATTAATGTGTATATCTTTAGGTGCAATATATTCTAATCTCTTCTCATCATCTATTGAATCATGTGCACTGGAAGAATGAGACTCTTGTCACTAAGATTCTTGTTTTGGAGGCTCTTCTTTTTGTTCTTCTTCTTATTTCTCTTCTTCTCAATTTCGTTTTTGTTGTTGGTGTCATCTCCAAAAATGGATTCAAGCTTGTCCCACATATGTTTGGCATGTTTCAAACCCACTAGTCTCCCCATATCATCATTTAATATTCTCATAGATTATACATTGTGCTTGTGCATCCTGCTACAAAACTTCATCTACAATTAGATATTTACCACAACCTTCACATGATACTTTCCAAATGTTATATCCACGAGATAATTATTGAGATTGTACATTTTTGTGCCATACATTGTAATTTGGCAGTGAGGACAACCATTTTGACAAAAAAAAAAACACGAAAGACAAAAACAAAAAGTAAAAATAAAAAAAACAACAAAAACAACAAACAAAAACAACAAACAAAAAACAACAAAAACAAACAAACAAAAAAAACAAACAAAACAACAAAAAACAAAATAAAACAAAACAAAAAACAAAAAACAAAAAACAAAAAAAAATCTTTCTGCCAATAAACCCTAGATCTACTCTCTAGCAATCAAGTTGCAACCAAGAGCCACACTCTGATACCAATTGTTGGAAACCTTTGAGCACTACTGGGGGTGGGGGTGAATTAGTAGTTTTATCTATATATAATTTTTTCCTTTTATTACTTCATTTATTGAATCACACATATATGCACCAATAGCTCATTAGATTATCTATGCATATAACATATAAGCAATTAAATCATAAACCATGTGAGAAACATGAACAATAAACAATTACACAATCACATCATCACACATGAGACACAATATTTCTAGTGGAAACCATTACAGGATAAAAACCACCCTTGTTGTTGTTGCTCTGCTATGAATTTCTATTAGGCAATAAATTAGTCTTTAACATAGCTTGATGACTCCCATCAACATGGAGACTTGGCCTCATATACATAATGCCAACAATGATTGGCTAGGAGACTTAATACTACTGATCAGCTTGGAAGACTCTATTCCCTATGAATATCTATGGACTACCATCCATTGAAGGCCACCACGATCAGTTGATCCTCTCCCAACTACCATTAGACTATCCAAACACCATCAGATTAAAAAACTTCCTCCTTTCATTGAAGCTTCACCATCACTGCTCCTCCCTCATGAAGTCACTACTCCTCTACCACTATGCAAACCTCCTTTCATGTATTTTCAAACTGGATCCAAAGACATTATTCTCAACAAGAAATCAACTCTACATACATGCTCTCAAGAGCAAGATCTCATCATCAAATAGAAATAAAACAAATGCACAAAATATGTGTTCTCAATAGAAAATTGTGGCCACAATAATCTAATACCAAACCCTCACATAAAAATGTAATTGATGCATACTACAATTAGCAACATACAACACTAAGGCTATGCACTAAAAGTAATAGTAGCTCCTGCAAAACCAAGTGTGAGAGTCTCCGCAAAAACTCTCTCCAACAACATACACAACTCTTCAATCAATCTTTACATCAGTAGATCCAATCTGAAGTATACTGAAACATGCTTCAGATCTTCACATTATTCAGTCATTAGCACTCATAGGTTGAAGCATACAGGCTGTACTCAAGGTCTAAAGCATAAAATGTTTCTCTGATACCTTATCACTCCAATACATATGTTCTCAACTCAATCAATCAACTATCAACCATCACATAGCTCCAAGATCAAGTATATAAAACCTGTAGGGAAAATTTGAGCTTGGGGCTAGGATCAAAGGTGCATAAATTGGACCAAATCAATCCACTAAGGCCACTACTAGTTCACTAAGTGCATTCACATAATGAGGGGACCTTTTCAAACCGTTTTCGACCTTTTTCACTTTTTTTGGAAGCCCCTGGGAATTTCTAATCTAATTTCGTTCCGAACAGTGCGAGTTATAAGGATAAATATTAAAATCTCATTAACTCCCCCATTCGCTCTCTTAACACAGTCTGAAATTGAATGGGGCTATAACCACTCCCATAGGCTTGCCTTCATCCGACTTGAGCATTCCAACTGCTCCTATAGGCTCTCCTACATGTGACTGGGCTAAAACTTAGGGAAACCATCAGCCCTTCATGTCAGGACCTCTACCATCTGTTGCATCACCTTCCCCTACATCTGTACCAGCATCTATACCTATGACATAGCCTCTAACACATCTACAATTAGATCAAGCATTCCTCCCAAGTGTCATTGCCATGCTGACCTAGAAGGGTCTACAAACAAGTTTGGCAAGGTGCCAACAGTCCTCCACTCTCCATCAAACCTCTGAACAAGATGCAACACATCTGAACAAACCTGCAAACCTCTGTAGCACCTCTGCAACACCAACATCATCATCACGAAGCCATCACATCACTACTATAAGTCATCCTCATATTCATAAACATGAATACCTAATGAGGACATAGTTGACAACTCAACTAGTGTGCCATCAACCATATCTAACACATGTAGGTATGTATGATCAATTGTAGAAGCATCAATAATCATCATGACATTTCCATCAATGTACATTCCAACACACATTACAACTCCTCCATGAACAACATGCTATCATCAAGCTCCATGAATGCCAACACATACTAACACACACCATGGTCCATCAATATCCATCATCATGAGGTTCACATAAGTACATGAACTCAATAGTGACATGAATATAAACACATCCAATCATTGTTCATACATCAATACCAACCTATAAGACCAGCATGCCAACATCCTTTACACATAATCATGACCATGACCTTGTTAACATCAATGTCAACACAACGATGCCAACACAAAGGTGTTAATTCTTTACCTTCCAAACTTGCACTTCAAAATTTTACAAAGTACCTTAATAAAATGAAACCCTAGATGCACTTATATTTCCCAATATCACAATACAAATACTTCCTCTCACTTTAGGTTGGTTCTTTTTTAGCCCAAGCTAGGGTAGCTTAGAAAAAAAATCTTGATGTTTTATTTAGGAATAAAATAAATGGTGGGATTTTCAAATCCTATTGCCTATCCAATTTTAATTATGGATTTAGTGCATACATAGAACCAAACATAAATAGGAAATCATAGATCTACTGTAACTAGTATGTAACAAAACTTTTAAATTATGTAAGCATTAATTGAGAGCCCTCATACAAGTCATTCCATCACAACCATGAAACTAATAAATGAAAAGGGGTAGAAATAGACTCTGAGAATAATAGATATGATAGTGGTAATATCATTTAATAATTCAATATTACATAAAGGATCAAGGATAGTTTATCAACCTCAACTTAATATCTTCTTTTGGGACAAAATTTCCTATCTGCAAAAGTATTGTTCTAGAAAAAAAAAAAACTAATAGATATTCTTACAAAAACCATAATAAAGAGATGAAGAAACCTCAACTTAAACCAATTCCTTCTTCCAATCCTTCCAAATATGTTTGACTAGATTCTTGAAGGATAATTCCTTGTCTTCCAACCATGAGTTTAGAAAATGAGAATAAATAACCTTATGTAGCTTTCCTTTCAAAAACTTCTCTAATAAAATATTACGTAAAACTCCTTAGGATCCTCCTCAAGTAGAGTTTCCCCCTTTAATATTTAAGAAAATAAAATAGGTTTGTAATGACACTTATCATCTCCATAATAAAAATCTCTTTCCTTTGAGGTTTTGATCATGTCAAAAATTTTATATTGTATCTTCTCGTGCAAAAAAATTTCCTCCAAATATGTAGAAAGGCCTCTAACAAAGTTTCCTTAGGTCCAAATACTTTAAAAGTTGAAATATGCCTCTGAATATGTGAAAAATAGATTAAAAATGTTACCTTACTACAAAATATCTATTGAAACAAGAAACAAGCATCCAAATGCATGGGAGTTCCTCCATTAGCAATATTTCTATCCCTTTTTTCCTCCAACATGTCTAAGCCACCTTTTTGAACAAGGTGTTCAACCTTAAGTAGGGCTTTGACCAATCCCGAATGAAATTTAGTGCCACATGAAACCCTTCCAAGTAGAGTTTTGTATTTTATGCTCACTAGCCCCTTTCCACATATCATTCTTTGGGCCTCCAATAAAGTATATCATTTTCTTCCTTGGGCCTTGCTTGACCCTACCTCATCACAAATCATGCCTCACATATCACCTTTGATATGGTGTTCATCTTCTAAGATTTCCTTCTTGCTCACTTCATCCATCCACGTAGTCATAGGACCTAGGATAGACCCTGGAACAAGGGGCTCCATTAATGATGCAAAAAAAAGCTAATGTGAGTCATGCAACCATACCTCGAAACTTATGGAAGTGTCACCATCAAAAAAATATAATCTCATCACAACTTTCTTCTTGCTCTAGATGATGAATGGTGCTTAGGCAAGATACATTAAGGTGCATTCCCTCCAAGTATCTCCTTGCAATTTCCAATCATCCTTGATATGCTAATGAGAGAATATGCTAATGAAAATGTAAAATAATTCAAGCATTTTCGGGCAATAATAGGCCCCATTTGTAATGAGTTAGAATATGCATATATAGATGTCAATATAGTCAGTATGGGAAACATGGACTTACAATTTCATTATATGTTACTTGGGTTGTTTGAATATTATCCTAATGACTAAGGAGTTATTTTTTATGATCTCTCTAACATTGGGAGTTGTGTTCCACACTCATATTCCGTGCACAATGTGTGTATGTGGGCTTACTGAGGATTTTAAGTATTAGCATCATAGCATATGGGGGACTAATGTATAGAAGTGGAAGATGCTTCACACCCATGTCGATTTAGTGGTATTTTTATTAGTTAAAAATGGATTCATAAAAATAAAAAATAAAAAATGTAGATGTTTTGCAGAACTTGAACACATTTATCAATAGGTGACATAGTCATCATGATTATACTATGCTATAAATTGAGTTGTGGAAGTGTTAGATTAGAGAGAATTCGGATATGCATATTGTGCATATAAAAAAAAAAAAATACTTTGTGATCTAATATATTTTTTCAAAAATATATAGAGTCTACATTTTCTCACTTCATTAATTAGCTATCAGTTTTACAAGTTTAACACTTTTATAATTTTTAATATTTAAACAAATAGTTCCCTGTTTTCTTAAGTTTTGTACTTTAAAGTTTATTAACACTAAGTGAATTTACTTTGAGAGGTGACAAGTCCATCAACATGTGACCAAAATTTAAATGAATATGTATCTCTCCATTCTCTAAAGTGGAATCATATCCTTATCAAAGGTTCAAGAGTTGTTCTATGTTTATAGTTCAAATATTTGTTTTGTGGGAAGATTTTATCCCCACAAGGGAGGATTCCTTGGAAACTTTTAGAGTTTAAGTAACCTAGGGATTCCTATGTTAAATACCCTCAAAGAATATTGCTATAAAAATACCCCAAAATAATCTTCAATAATGTATGGCGTCGAGTGAAATGAAGTAGCAAGATCAAAGAACTAATTTCTCAATATAGGCCTCGAAGATTCTCAAATAGTTTCCCAAACACATGATATTTTAAATTTAATGATTATAAAAAGTATAAAGAATGGAGAAAGGAGGATCGATGCATTGGCTCATTAACATATTTTTGGGAATATGGAGTGAGACGATGGTTGAAGACCTTGGATGGAATGTGAAAGAGAGAATGACAAATTCTCATTCTAATCCTCGATACCTTTCAAACTTGGATATTCAAGGTCAAGGAATGCTAAAGTTAGTTTCCTTGATGTTTTCTTAAAGGAATTTTTTTTGTATGAAAGAATTGAGTTCATAAAATATATAGCATTTATTAAGAATGCATGTAAAACCTTAATCCAACAATTGTACCAGAATGGAAGATAGTACTCACAATACAATAAAACTATTCATCCAAGCATCACTTTGTTAATCCATAGAAATTTCATCCATGTAAAACATATCTTCCCCATGACAATTCACTCACTTGAAATACCCAAATCCAAATTTTTATAAGGAAAAATCACAAAAAAAATCATATTTCTATGGGATTTCTCCCCCAAAACTCCATTACCATATCTATCTTCAAAATACACCCTAAGCCTTTCTTTTTTTACCCCAAAATTGTCTTAAACAATATTGTCGGTAAAATTTGGCCCCAACTTGGGGACAAGTGTTCCTCTTGGGGGCACTTGAGAACCCTGGAATCTTAATTTCATTTCAATAAGTCTAAGAAAAAGTCAATTACCTGGTGTAACCACCTCATCATATCTTGTGTGCAATGGCCCTTTCCCATATGCTAAAATATGATTAGGTAGAACAAAGAAACATCAAGATGATTTTGAAGCTTATAATTTGTAGTTTCTAGCTCACACAAAAAACTGGACACTTGTCCATTAAGTGAATTCCTAGGTTTGCGACTACTGGAGTTGTTGTAAGGTTCCTCAACCCCATTTTGAGCATGAATTCTATAGGTAAAATCATTTAATAATAATTCTTGTAATCCTATTCAAATATTTACATTAAGGAGATGTGACAGTTCACCAAGGTCATCATCACTTTGAGAGATTTCCCTAGAATACAAAAAAGTATATTCCATATCACAACCTACCTTGCCAACATTCAAAGGTGACTTATAAAACTTGGATCTTAAAACTTTAAATTTTGGGGTGCCACACAAGGTCAAAGAAAGCTTACATTCTTCCTTATTTACAATTTGTATGCTAGTTTCCAGGAATCCAAGCTCCATAGACAATATTTCAGCAAAATTACCTTCAAAATTCACACATGATTCATTACAACTTCCTTTGGCTAGGGGAAAATTGTTGGAAGCTATGTGTTTAAAAGGAAAATCCATTTCACCATCAAAGTAATCCAAATATCCTTGTTACCCACCAAAAGGGGTAACCCAATAGGAGAAAACGTTTTCTCCTATTTTGGACATCCAACTAGCTGGCAGCCCTACATATTTTCTTATTGATGATGATATGCTAGTCCATGAACCATTTGAACCAATCATTACACCTATCATCATCTAACATTCCTCTTGGATCAAGGTTGGTTAACACTCAACAAATACTTTGATCATTTTTCAATTGGATGGTTTTACTTAATGTTTTGGCCATTTAGTATGGATAAAGGTATGATCTCGATGATTAAGTGATCTTGACTATAAATTTGTTCTCTCACCTTACCATGGTGCTTAATATTTATCCCTAATCGAGTGGGACATATCATAAGGCCATAGGGTTATATGAGGGACACTAACTTGGAAGACCTGGTGTTGGTGGGCCAAAATGAACCGTCAATATTTAGGGGGTCCCCCTGATGTGAAGCCCCAATTAGACCTCACACTATTTTGGATAGGATCCCCATCCAGTTTGTGGGATCCGCTGCCACCATGTGTGTATGTGTTACTCTTGGCTTTCAAATGCAGGGAAATAAATGTGAGACTAGGTGTAAAATACCTAAAGAATGAGGATGAAATCAACCCTCAATTTATGGCTTGTAGAACATAATACAAGAAAGTAACAACAAAATAATGAGGAAGAGAATTCCCTAAGAGAGAATCATATAGTTAAGACTCACTAAGACATACACAATCAAGAAAGTATTAGAAACCAACTGCAAATTAGTTCATAATTAATTACTAACATATATGTGGATTGAAGACCAAAGATCCAAAGAAAACATACAAGCTACATGCAACAAATTAGTTCATTAACATGTAACCAATATGTAAACACACATGCATTTACAGCGAAATCATTGGATATACATTACAAGTTCCATTAACATGCATGGGAATCAATGAAATGACGAAAAGGATTCTCATTAAATATTGATAAATCCAAGCACATGCACTGGAAGCCTCTCAAAATCCAATAGTGGAATGAAAGAAATTCATATCATTTTCAAAAACACAAACCCTAGCCTCACAATCACTCCTATAAACTACCAAGAGAAAATGCACTCAGAGCCTAGACTGTTACAACTATGCTAAAGTATTCACATGCCAAAATCCCCTTAAAGAATGAGGCATGAGAGTCTTTTATGCAAGTGGGTGGGTGATTGTCCACCTCTCTCATGACCTTTCAAATCCCCTCATTACCTTCTTGGCGCACTAATTCTTTGCATTCCAAGTGACTCTTGGATGACTTTTTATTTTAATCATTGATAATATTATTACAATACAATAAAGAAAATAAATCAGACTTTGAGGCTCACACATGCATATCCATAGCATTAGCAATCACCCTGGTAGCTTCAACTTTGAAATGGTATTAGGTATAGCTTGTTGTGGATTAGTAACATCAATGAGCCCAAGTTCTCTACAACACTCTTGCATAACAACTAAAAGAGTTTACTAATTTCTTCCTCAAGAACCACCTCAACAATACACAAGTTTACATTGAAATTCCCCTCAATATTTCTGTATAAACAACTAAACCCTAGTCACTGAATTCATGAAAGAAAAAGTAGGAAATGAGAATGGTCATCATTGCAAGTTAAGGCATAATCTCTAGTAATTTCCTCATTGTCCTTCACAATTTCAAAGGAATACTATGTTTCTAAAACCTTTGCATATCTCTTTATGCCTTCATGTGACTATGACTTTTAAAATTAATGGCATCTTCACACCCAATTCATCCTATACACAAGTTTTGGAATTTATCATTAAAGTAACAATATTATTTATAGTATGACCAATGGGACAATCGATATGAATATTGGGCAAACTTGTTAATGCTATGCAAGCTCCCTCATCAATGTTAAAAAATATGTGTTTAGGATCATCTCAAATAAACCAAAATGTGAGGAATTATGTGTCAAATGATTAGTGTCTTTTATGAGAAATTTATGAGGTTAATTAGTTGTTTAAAACACATAGACAAGTAAATTTTAGATAAGTAAAACACAACAACTCATAACAAAAATCTGATAAAGGAGTTCACCCTTCTTGGGCTACATCTCCTTGGACCTACTTCAATGGCTAGACCCTCTTTGGATTAATGGTAAATTTTCTAATTACATGCACCTACAATGCTCCAATGGCTTTGCAACCTACTCCATTGGATTCAAGAGACCCAAAAACCCCAAAAATTACTATCCAAGCTCTGCAATTAGACTTCAACTGATCTAGGCTTGACCTCCTCTCCTGGTGGCCCTTGGCTTCCTTAAACTTAAACGTAGAAAAATCACATACCAAAGTGTCTTTCTACCTCTAAAACCTATTCCATTGTGTTCATAACATCCAAATCATATAGGAATGACTCTTTTTGAGCCAACATTGGTCGAATTTTGCAAAATTTATGGTCTCTTCAGTTTTCCCTAGGAAAACTCCACCAAATCTGCAGAAACTCCAGTTAGCCCCACCAAAATTGGAGCAACGATGGATTTATCGAGCTTGCTAAAACCACCGCCAACTTCTGGCTAGCACCCTCCACACTCAACATTGGGTCGTATGACACCCATTGAACTGTGGCTGGTCCCCTTGGGCTGGCCCCTTACCTCCAAACTCGTCGGTGCTTATGTTTAAATCAAACCTCAAGCCCATAGTTGTTAAGTCAAATGGTGGCAGCATAGTGGTAAAGTGTGGGGCTTGTGTGGGCAAGGTCATGGGTTCAACTCTGCCAGCCTTCTAAATAACATTTTACATGACCTTTGAGAGGGTACATGGCAGCCTACAAGCTTGCCACGTGTCAGCCTCTCGTTGGTCCACGTCAATGCCTTTGACCAATAACATGCCAACACTTGTCACAATCTGATTGAGCCACTTATCAGAATATTTTTGGAATATTCCTTGGAATATTATTTTTGCTAACTGGGTTGTACGGTTGCCTAGTCAACATCCCAATCAGCCTTATACCCAAAATTTTCACTGTTTGACAAAGTGGACAAAAGTTTCTATCCTTCTCATACAAGCTCCGTTTTGAGAGAAACTAGTTGCGTTGGGATCGTATAATTGAGACGGAAGCGGTCGTTCATTTTTTGAGTGATTCTAAGCACTTTTATCTTTTAGCAAATTTTTGCCCCTAATCTAGATTCCTATCACTCCTTCCCACTGACAGGCTTTTGGACCCACAAAAGTTGGTTATCTAATGAGAGATGAACAATCTTCTCCTTCCCAAGTTTATCAATTGATTCTACTTGGAAAAATCTCCATGACAACCACTTGGGTTCATTGACATGCCTTGCCTTGCAAATGGCTTGGTACTTCAACCAATGTTCTCCTTTTGCTGCTGACCCAATCCAATTTGTTGGTTGCTTACTGATTAAACACTCTGTTATACCAAAGAAATCGCTTGGTGCTTGGAAAGTTGATTGATGGCCTTCCCACTAAGAATCATGTTCCTCCTTTGCAACACATGCATTCGATGCAAGATTATCCTTGGAAACCACTTTTCCAAGTTAATCTCATCTGAGTGAACTACATCAATAAGTTCCAATATCAGTAATAACAAGAAAATAAATGACCATTTTTTTACCTCCATGGTTCCAAATTCCACATTTGGAAGAATTCATTCACCATCTCTTTCGCTTCTTGGAGTCAGCACATCAAATGGTCTAAAATGGCTGCAATTTTTTTTAGAATTTTTGTCCAATTTCACTTCTTGATTCCATCATCCTCCAGTAATAACATGTTTCTCATGTCATGATTTGAGAATGAAGGCTAATCATGAGCTTCTTTCTCAAGCGTGGACCTTCCAAAATCCGGTGACATCTTGTCACAAGAAACACCATTAACCTTGAAAAACACTCATGCAAGAATATAACTTGACGACCTCTTCCTTTTGCTTCTTCAAAGCAACAAATCTCACATCATGTGAACATCACCATGTACTCTTACATCTTGGTGTATAAACCATCGACTAAACACAAGTCGACAAAACATGCTTCTTCAAACCACTGACTTTCAAGTCAAGCAAAATCATGTACAACAACTTGATGATTTACAACAATAATTCCCCATTCTCATGAAACAATTCGTCACATTTCCCTTTCATCTTTGGAGACAAAATCAACTCTTATAAGTTGACATAACATACATGTAACAATCAATCGACCACACAAGCTGACACTCATGCATGTGCAAATTATCAACATTCCCAAGTTGACAACATACATGTTAACAAAGCAATCAACCAACACAAGTCATTCAGTCATGCATGTTCAAGTACAATGAAACTATTAAATATCCCACTATTCACACACACAAACTCTCATGCATTTATAAAAATTCTCAACTCTCTCAAAATTACAATCATAGATACAAGAATCCCATTGGTATGTACGAGTACTTAAAGAGCTAAAATGACCAAATTTGCTGCAATAAAGTGAGTCAACATACTCCATTTTTGAACACCTTCCTAGAGGAAACATGCAAGTTCAAGAATGCATCATGCATGCATCATGCATGCAAATTTGTAGTTGCAAATTACCATCTTTGTTGCATCTAAGTGAGTCAACATAACTCTACTTTTCCAACATCTTGCTTCATGCAATATGTAACATAATTTCAAGAGAGAAGAAATGCATCCAACTAACAATGAGATGCATTAATAAGGCAAGATTTGCATCAATTATCAAAAGAAATGCAAGGCCTTAATTGGTTAAGAAATCTAACCATCTCTTTCCAAACCATTTCAATGGTGCTTCTTTCAAATGCACTTCATTATGTGTAACATCCTGACCCACATCAATTGCGGAATCCTCTTTTCCATTCTTTCCAAAATCTCTCTACACCTTCTTCAAATGTCATGGATGACTTGTTGGATGCAAAGTCCAACACTTGTCTACAAGATGACCTTGCTTATGGCAATGAGTGAAAAATGATTGCATCTTCTTTTCAACATGGTTTCCATTATCCAATGGACCTTTGTCTTTCTTTCTCTTTTGTTTTGAAAGTTTCCTGTGTATGGCTATCCTCTTCCAACACCTCAAAACAATATGGTTATTCAAACCACAAAAGTAACATGTAAATTTTCTCCAAATCTTATGTGCAGATTTACCATGTTTATCATAATCAAAAAGAAACTTGATTAAAGACAAATTTATATCTTGCACATTCACCTTTGTCACCTTCTCGAAGAGGTGAATTTGATGAGGTGGTGGCTCTCTTCATAATACCAACAATGGTTTCAATGACCTTAGAGCTTTCAACATCCTCTTGTTTGCCATTTCCACTAGTTGCATGCTTATGAGCGTCTTCTTGCAAAGTGGGTATAAAACTTTTGCATTCCTCATCAACACAAAATTCACAAGCTTGAGGTAATGAACATGTAATGCAAGTCCTTCTTGGAACACCTTCATGTGCCTCCTTGATGTTGGAGCATTCTCCATCATGATGTCCATAACCAAGACCCAAATGCCTAGGCATTTCCTCAACAACAATTGGATCAACTATGCCTTGTGCATGTTTGCCTAACCATTTACCTTCATAACCCATATTCATCAATAATTTGTACCATATTTCTCTAGTGTTTCTTTCAAAAGCACCAAAACATTCATTTTGGGAGGAAATTGAAGATAAAATTGAATTGCATACCTCATTTTCATGCACATAATTGGCTAGGGTTTCCTTGGCATCATGGAGTTGAATCTCCATCTCATGCATCTTTTCAAGAAGCTCTTACTTCTCCTCCTTCATGGCCATCAACTCCTCTTGAAGTATAGTGTTCTCCTTCCTATCTTCATTCATCTCTTGCACCATATCTCTCATGATGATAAACTCTTGCAACATCTCTAAATCATAGAGTCTTGCTAAGGAAGATGGATTAGAAACATCACTTCTTGAAGCTGCCATCACACTAGTAATGCATCAAAACGTTTCTCAACAAAGAAGCATCTTAGACCATCTCCCTTCTTTAACTTACACACACAAACTTGCACACAGTCAAGGTTAAAATGAGCTAACAGTGGCTCTCATACCAAATTTATATAAATATTGGGAAAACTTGTTAAATCTATGCAAACTCCCTCATCAATGTTAAGAAAAATATGTTTAGGATCATCTCAAATTAACCAAAATGCAAGGAATTATGTGTTAAGTAATGAGTGTCTTTTATGAGAAATTTATGAGGTTAATTAGTTGTTTAAAATACATATAAATCAAGTAAATTGTAGAGAAGCAAACACAACAACTCATAACACAAAGCTGATAAAGGAGTTCACCTCTCCTGGGCTACATCTCCTTGGACATGTTTCAATGGCTATGCCCTCTTTGGATTAATGGTCAATTATTTGAGTACATCCACCTACAGTGCTCCAATGGCTTTACAACCTACTCCATTGGATTCAGAAGACCCAAAAACCCCAAAAATGACTATCCAAGCTTTGCAATTGGACTTCAGCTAATCGAGGCTTGACCTCCTCTCCTGTTGGCCTTAGGCTTCCTTAAACTTCAACGTAGAAAAATCACATACATAAGTGTCTTTCTGCCTCTACAACCTGTTTCATTGTGTTCATAACATCCAAATCACTTAGGAATGACTCTTTTTGAACCAAAAATGGCCAAATTTTGCAAAAGTTATGGTCTCTTCAGTTTTCCCTAAGAAAACTCCACCAAATATGGAGAAACTCCAGTTAGCCCCACCAAAATTGGAGCAATGCCGTATTTATCGAGCCTACTAAAACCATCGCCAACTTCCTGCTAGCACCCTCCGCGTTCAGGACTTGGTTGTATGGAACCCATGTAACTAGGGTTGGCCCCTTACCTCCAAACTCGTCGACACTTATGTTTAAATCAAACCTCAAGCCCATAGTTGTTAAGTCAAATAGTGATGGCATAGTGGTGAAGTGTGGCACTTGTGTGGGCAAGGTTACAGGTTCAACATCTGTGGCTCGACAAATAACATTTTACATGACCTTTGAGAGGGCACGTGGTGGCCTCTAGGCTTGCCACGTGGCGGCTTCTAGGCTTGCCACGTGTCAGCCTCTCATTGGTCCACCTCAAATGCCTTTGACCAATAACATGCCGACACTTGTCACAAGCCACCTGTCAGAATATTTTGAGAATATATCAAGGAATGTTTTTTTGCTGACTAGGTTGTACGGATGCCTAGTCAACATCCCAGTCAGTCCTGTACCCAAAAATTTTTGTGTTTGACAAAGCAGACAGAAGTCTCTATCTTTCTCATACGAGCTTCGTTTTGAGTGAAATGAGTTGAGTTGGGATTGTATCATCGAGACGGACGCGTTCGTTCTATTTTTGAGCGATTCTAAGAACTTTTATTTTTAAGCAAATTTTTGCCCCTAATCTAGATTCCGATCACAAAAGGGCTTTAATGTCTTTGGGCACATCAACCTTCAAAAAAATTAATTTCTACATGTAAACAACCACAATGAGAGTATTAGGTTGCAATGTATAAAATGGTTAAATGTGTTACTTTATTTACCACACTGAATTGCATAGTAAATATAACTTGCACTAGGAATTCAAAATAATTTACATCTTTAAAATGTTGAACTCATTTTCCCTTTTGATGACAAAGTTGATCTAACTTTCCATCCATTTGGTAAAAACAAAGTTTCCTATGCTTCCTACTATAGCCCTGGATTCAATGAGTTTGTTCAAAATTTAACCATGAAGTATGTTGATTTGTTTGCAACTTGGTCTTTAGCAAAGTTTAATCATGACATCCCTCCCTGCACCATTATGCTTTAAATCCCTTTTTGCTCTTTTTCTTTCACTAGTGGCATAGAACACGTATGAGAGCTCAAGGCAAAGATTGGAATGGGAACCCTAATGTACCACATGTTAGTATTTCATTGAGATAATGAAAGACACTCTAGATGTACCTAAATATATTCAAGATGATGGCACATAAAATTAATGTGTTCATGAAATAGTAAGAATATTTGTGGATTTGGTAGCAATCATCACTCCAAAGTTTCTCCTTGCTTGTGAGTGTGTATATCTAGGTCTCGCAGTATCTAATCTACTATGCCATAAAACAAGTGAAAACATCTAAGATGCATAGCAGAGGCATAGGAATGATGAGGAGTAACGAAAGCAAAAATGACTTGAAGGCGATGTAAAGTAAAGTCACCATATTAAGGTTTGTCTCAATATGCCTTCCATAATGTCGATCATGCACAATACAACAAGAAGAATAAGGTAACAGATCATAAAAAGTAAACTTATTTACAGTCTAGTAACATGATCAATATTTAAAATCGATTCATTATTTCCAATATTTATCCATTTGATCACTCACCCTATACCCTATCCCAATGCTATAGTTGAAGCACACTTGTTTACTAGGATATTGTGTACTGGGAAAGAGATGATAAGAAGAATAAGGTAAAAGGTCATAAAAAGTAAACTTATTTACAGTCTAGTAACATGATCAATATTTAAAATTGATTCATTATTTCCAATATTTATCCATTTGATCGCTCACCCTATACCTTATGCCAATGCTATAGTTGAAGCACACTTATTTACTAGGATATTGTGTACTTTGAAAGAGATGATACATCCACATGTATTTTTTTAAATCAGAATAATTCATTTAGATCATGGATTTGTTAAAAAAAAATCTTTGGGTTGCACATGGTACCCTATGCCATACTATCAAAATTGTTCAGCCTCATTTAGGGTTAGGTATCTGCATGCACATATAGGGATAATCTCCATAACTTTCCCTGGTAAAGTCCTTCATTATTGAAAAATGTTCCTGATGTTGGATTTGACGTTACAAACCTTTGTGTGCAGGCTCATTAATAGATAATTAAAGAATTCGATATAACCTTCATCACTTTGTTTATCACTAGTTTATGAAGTCATTGGATCATATATCTTGGCATAGTTTTATTGTGGCTCTTTGACATATAAATGTCCATCGCAGCATTTATATAGTTTTCCACTCAACATTACATGGCCTTCCAACGCAACCATTATATGGTTTGAGATAACCTTGTAGCTTGGATAATATCATGGTGGCAAGTTATTTACAATACCATCATATGTGTTTCATATATAATCTTTTCTACGCGTAATCTCTTCAATGCATTGTATTTTGATCATGTAATCACTTCATCCTTTCAACACATTGTTTAATATCCACTCAATGTATTGCTTGTATATCCATTTCAATGCATTATTTAATATCCTTTTCAACGCACCAGCATGTTATTTCAATACCCTTTATATGGTTTTCCAACGCATTTCATTGCATCACATGTTAACTCTTTGAAACAATTTAGCTTTCGCAAGTAATATTATGAACTTTGTATGTGATGACTCTGCACAACGTTCACTATATAACCTCTGCAACATTTGATATAACACCTTTGTAGCACTTGTATATATTTTTTGCAGCCCCACCCCGCAAAAAAAACCTTTGACTCAATAAAAATGTAACCTTGGCAGCGTTTAGTGAAAACTCTTTCGCAACCCTCGTATAATATCTCAATGCACTTTTGCATCGTCTGTAACTTCGCATTAATTGTTCATCGTTGCATTGATAGATAACCTTCCATCCATCTTTTCATATAACCGGATTGTTCATCATTATCTCCTGAATTTTCTAGGGTTTAATATCTCATTCAATGTAATGGCTTTTCCATCAAACCATGAATTAATTTCAAGCCATGAGATTGAAATCCTGCGGTACAAGTGAGAGCTAGTGAGACATTGGATAAGAGAAGCATATTAACTAATAAAGTTTAATTAATAATAGCTAAATAAATTTTATTAAAAATGAATGGCATTGGCACAACTGATTAAGTAAATAGTTTCAATTCATGGTGTTGTGCTTAGAGAGAAAACTATGATATTGTCAAGAGCTCTTGTCATTAGTAAATGTAAAAATCATCCTATTGGGAATGTAAAACAATGATCCAGAAGGCAAGGAATTACCTCTATTGCTCACTAATGTAAATGTTCAATGATATGTATCATGATATTTGAAGACATCGTGGTGATTATTTTGTTAAACTTCTTAAGTCTATCATGAAGGGTTGTAATAACCAACATACTTGACAAATATTAAATCCCTCATGACATGGTTCCTAAGATCATATGAGGCATAATTTCAATTTTCTTGTGTATCTTTAAAATTAGGATTACTTTGATAGCCCTTTTAGAGGGGGGATAAACATTAAGTTTCCTCATCACCATCATTTGAGTGTTATCATGAATTATGAGCATTTTATGACACGGGATGGGCTTTACAAGCATTAAATGTTGAAACTTTAAATGCGTTATAATAGATGAAAGAGTCTCCAAGCATAAGCTAATCAAAATGTTTCACATATCTTTGAGTACAAGTTCAATGCATAATGTGAAAAGTTTGAAGGCCTTAACCAGAATTAATGACAATGCATCTCCAAGATTTCTTCAAGAATACCTATGATAACCTAAATGTTGCATCGTTCTTACATCCCTTAAAAAAAAAATGATATGCAATAGCACAGAATAAAGTAATGAAAATTACATTAGTTTGACGAAAGAAAATCAAGCTTGAAAACCAATTCAATACTCAAACATAGCTTAATGACTAAGTGGTATTGATGTCAAATACAATCTCCTAACATGACCATGCAATGAATATGAATTAAAATGCCATGAAATTCTCATGAATATTTAGGTCTGGAGATGCACTTTAGAGGATGATGATCAAGTTGAAACATGGTAGGGACCTTCATTCATAATCATGATAATCTAGGGCTTCAAAGGTGCATGAGCAAAATAGTAGTTAGCTAAACCTTAATACATTCAGTAAAATGAGGACCAAGGTGAAGTAAGGATGTCATATTTATTCAGGCAATCTACATTCATGGTTTTTGAATTGCAATGAATTTCATGGTAGTGAGTAGTTGAAGAGCGGGTGAATGAAGCAGCTCCTTGAAAGAACATAATGCAATGAAAAGAAAATAAATCAATTCAAAGAAATGATGGGCACAAGCAATGTGCTTGGTGAAAACATCAACAATCATAGGGTTTGAAGGAAGCTAGGTCATTGAAAAATATGATCAATCTAAGATATAGACATAACCATTAGAGCTTGAAAAGTAGAGGGGGGGCCAAATTTTGGATGTTAGGCTAAAACTTTGGGTGGTGTCGTAGCAGCTACAACACCTAGATTGAAATAGTGTGTTCATTCTTCCTTCACCATATGTAACATTTTCCATTATTACCACATTATTATCCCTTGATACCATCTCTATTATTTGGGTTAGTTTTCATTGGTTTATTTGGATTGTTTCTTTCTTATGCACATCCTTGAGTAGGGCCAAAAATCATTGCCTTGAAGGTTGATGCAGCTAAAAGAATGGAAAAGCATAATATGGCCACAATGAAAGAAAAATAAAAGTTAAAATTAAAAATATGGTTGAGACATAAGATAATGCATGGGAAAAATCATAGCATGAACTCTACCCTCCTCATTAGCCATCACTCAATTCCTGAGCACTTGATGTTCCATCTCATTAAAGGAACTCTTGCATGTCCCAAACCTAATGAGCAATAAATTGCCTCATATTAAATTGTAAATTAAATGTTATATAATTAAGAGTAAGCTTTGATCCTTGAGCTATGCACCAAAATACAAAGCATTGTCAAAAATAAGTAAAAGGTGCACTAGAGAGGTGGAAAAATCAGGCCAAGTAGGGTAACTCGTGCATCCATGATTACTCTCTCCATTACATCTATACACTCATGATGTTGACTCCCACTGGTTGTCCTCCTAACCATGGCACTTGCCCATGAAGTATTTCCCCTTTGTCACTTATTTACACTAAAACTATTGATTGAAGGGCTAAATTGGGAATGCCACCTCCCCTTGGGGGATTGAAGCACCTAATAGGGTTGAATACTTAGCAACCCATCCAAATGTAGGGAACAATTTTACAATACTTGGTCTAGTTAGATATTTGAAGGTGATCCAAGTTTCAAGTATTAATATTCCCAAAAACTTAAGTATGGTCCACTTAGATGCATTTATGATCTTAGTCTCTAATGAATGGTTGCTTTCACTTGAGTTCGAGTTGGTTTTTCTAGGTAGTCTAGAATAGCATAGGCCCTAAGGGCACCCTACTCCACATGATTCGAGGCCATATAGTATAGTCTTGAGAGCATAATGACTTAGAAATGGATTGATTCCCACTTTTGGCAAAGTGTTGGACCTTTTGATGATTTTAGTAGTTTATATACATCCCAAAGCACCCACAAGATCTAGAATTCTAAGCTTCTCTTGCTTCGCATGGAAGATTCTTGATGATGTACTAGTGGACCCAACATGCCCCTAGGATGGCCTTAACACTACTTGATATACATGTCATGATCCTGTTGTAGCTTTTTCAAGCACTAGGAGCACAAGTATTTCAGGAGATAGAAAAGCTTCCTAGAGACAACCTTTGGGTTGATTGTAGACCAATGCCTAGGACAGATTAAGAAAGTGCTTAATAGATTTCAGAGTAGAGGCTTTCAAAACTTCAGTTCTGTCACACAAATACAAATGAATTTGATCCATGTAACCATTCATAAAGATACCAAATGGAATGCAGTTGATATATAGGAGTACTTAGGAAGTAATATTTGATTTAAGGTGGTCAAATAAGGTCCAAAGCTTGCAGTGATTTAGTGGTTAAAACATATGTAAATGGAGAGAGATAACAAAGGAGGAATTCATCATATTGGGATTAATACATAAGAATCCTATATATCAAGCCTCATAGAGAAACGAGAAAGACGGGATGCTATGAATTGTTAAGATGCATGGAGCGCTTTTTAAAGACTTGATTTCCACCTTGAAATATGCATTATCCACGAGTGTTTCTGATTTCAATGAATTTATATCTAAAGGCAAACACAGCTAGCTTCTACTATGACATGCAATCTGTGAAGAATTAAAAACATATATGAAAAACAGAGAGAGGAGAACACACTACAATCCAAATCAATTGGAATCACCATAAACTTTGTATTAATCTCTTCAGGAAAACCAGAATACAACAAGTTTCAAGAAGGCCTTTATGAAAACAGGGAAGGTCTCATAGAAGAGTTGTCTTTCCCAAAATTCTGAACCTTCCTTAGGTGTTTCTTCCTTCCTTTTATAAGGAGATGGAGAAATAGGAAATTAGTTACAAAAATATCTCAGGCCTGAGCATCCAGCTATCTACATGACTAGTTGTCTCAGCGTGCAGGCTCTATCGCTTTCAATTATTACAATAGAAAGATTTTGTTTGTTAAAATAAAATAGACTAACAAAACAATTGAATAACAAAACATGTGAAACTGAAATGATGGTTTGTGAAAATATCTCCTTGCCACTTCCTCGGATGGCCTCTAGCCTAGCCACATTTTTGTCGCATCATGCCTCACATGCTCCAGGCTAGTTCCATGTCACTTTCAGTCTTAAACAAACTTCATTTATTTACTTACAAGAACCCAGAAGCGGTTCTGCATAGTGGCTATGATATATCTTGAACATTGTCGCCAACTCATCTGTCCCTCTAGCCTTCATGTAGAACACTATCACAGCCATGATTTATGCATTGTTATACTATCATAAGGTGATATCAGGGATTCTCCAGTATAAGCCCTTTATAATATAAATGTTGCAATACAGCGAATTCTGGTCCCTTTAGGTCCCTTTTTCTTTGAGCCCTTTCAGTACTTTACGCTTTAAAGACCGCGAGCTTATGCCACTTTATACTATGCTAGGTGAGCGAATGGTCAAGACAGGGGTTGATTCTTTGAAATACAACATCACTGATGGTCCCCATGTTTAACACATGGGACCACATGCTTGAGCGCCTGGGGCTTTTGTAATATCACAATCGAAGATTTCATGACACCGCCTTTGGTGGCCACCCTCTAGAATTTGTGATCATCGAATGTCAATCACCTTTTGTTGTTCAACTCTTGGTTCTTCTTCTTTTCCCGTGACCGTAGGCCAGCCCCTGTGTCGGAACCACTTTACTGGAAAATCACAATTGCAGGTTTCACTAGAAGTGACAATTCTCATCCTCCGAGCGTAAATCTTCTATGTGACATCATCCTCTGCCACATGTCACCTTATGAGTGGTGACACATGTCGCCCTGTTTTGGCCCCTTATGACTGTCAAAACACTGAATTTGTTTGTCACGTGTCCATCGTACCATCGCGTCATGATGACATCATCTGCCCCATGTCCCTTATTGGAACCAACCAAATGCTGCCAAGTTTCATGTATGGGAACCAATCATGTGTAACCACGTTTCATTTATCAGATCCAATGATGTTCAACCACGTGGCCCCCTCAAGGAGAGAGAAAAGGTCAGCCCTCTTCTTATTTTGTAACTAATTTCCTTTGCTAAATGTTTCAAGGCATTCATGGTGCTTTAACGCCAGAGGCTCAAATCTCGGCAAATTTAATCGCAATCAAAACTCTATGTGATATCACAACTTTGAAAGGGTGTCACCTATTTGATTGCTAATTGAGATGCGTCAATCTCTTGATGCTCTAATGCCTTGGGCCTCCAATGTGCAGGACCTCCGGTTTGTAAGATCGCTAATCACATATCGGTGAAATTCTTCTATTGTTGTGTTGCACCCTAGACATCTGATTTCCAATATGCGAGATCGCCAACATGCTGGGACCCGACATGTTACCCTTAGGCATTTTTTCTTTGTCTTCTGGTTTTTCAAGGATAACTTCAATCTACTCTAACTTTTGATTCCAAAGTTTGTTTGAGGAGTTCCATATACCGTTGGAAAGCTGATTCCGAGAACTAACTCTCGGAGGGGGTCTGATTTAGCTTTGAGTGCTTCTGCGGCTTGGAATATGGCTGCAAAACTATCTGCTCTTTTGCATCCTTTAAATAGCAAAAAATAAATAATGCAGAGGGTGACAACAGATCGCTTGCCCATATGAGGATGGTCATTCTTCATATGATAGAGATCTTATTGCACCCGATGGAGCCCTAATTCTATAGAGATAAGCCACCATGTTTCCCACTTGACACTCATGGAGATGATGTGTGGTACTCACAACTTGATTTTGGACCCTCGAAGCTATTTTGACGCTTGATTTGGGGATTTTCCTCAAATGGAGGATGATCATGATGCTTGGAGACATTTTCAACCCTATGTTTACCTTTATGGAGAATTTGGAGCCCTAAAAGGGCATGATATCATCACCTTTTTAGGTCTACAACTCACACGTGTGGGCTTATTTTGGCATATCTTGTTGTAAAGCTAATGGGGTGGATTATAACCCATGGTTACTTTTTTCCACTCAAAAATGAAACTTGTGTAGGGAATTTTAGTTAGAATTTTGAAGAGGTAGACCCCATATAAAGAGAGGATCACCACTCTCATTTATTCATCATCACTTATGCGTAACTTGACCTTTCTTAGAGAACTTGGCCTAGCTATGTGTACTTCGCTACTTTGTGGAGATGTGATTTTATGTGGGTTTTTGGCTATTGGAGGCTAATGCTTGATGTGGAGACATAAATTTGGGATGAAAGAAGGCACGTTCTTGGATATATTATGAGTAATTTTGTTGAATATTATTTATGATCATTTCTTGTAATGAATATTGATAGGGTTTCTATGTTTCATGTCTAAATCCTTATATCTATAAGAAATGCTTGGTAAATTTTGCATGCTTTAATTTTTTATCTTTTAACTCCTTGGAGAACCTCCTAATGAGCTAGTGAATCTCTCCCCTCATAAAATGATATCTAGGCTTAGGAAGTGAAAACATAGGCTTTTCCCCCTTCCTTCATTCAAGGGTTTGATATTTCTATGGTCAAAATCCCTAAGACTCAATTACCCAACTAATTAGAAGGCACTAGCATCCATCTTGGTGATCAAAACTTGTAGAAATTTATCCTTTTATCTCCCTCCTAGAATTTTTTCCCTTTGAGGCAAGTCATTAGGATTAGTGTTTTAAGAAAAATTCAAGTAGGACATGGACATTAGGCTAATTAGAATTTGTTTCACCTAGCTTGGCCTTAAAACATCAAAATATAGAATTTTGCATGGTTGAAAGTGCTTCCCTAGGGCTATCATCACTCCAAACAATCCTAGGGCTTGAAAAACCGTAATTCTACTTTAAGGCTTCAACTTAGTGTCATTTGAAGGTTTTTTCTCTCCTTTCATGGATCATACCTTTCAAACAAGACTTTTCCCTCCTCTTATATGCCTAACTATCTAGTATCGATCCATATCTTGAAAAACCTAGTCTACAATTTTTACGTTATAGGTCTCTTCATAGGTACGCTATTCTTGATCACAAGGAATTGAGTCGTGTTCCTAGTTTGAAGTACCTTAATTAAGTGTATCAAATTTTACTTGATCTTATTAACCTATATTACCATCTATATGGCCTATATTAGGAAGCCTCCCATGTGGTGAAATTCCAGTAAAGAGTAGGAGGTGGTACGTTGAGGTGACAAAGGCATCACCTTATTGTTGTGTCTTAATCTTGATTTTGTCTTTTGATGCCTCTCATAAGACCTACTAGATATTGAGGAAACATTTATGGCACTTTTTCTAGGGGATATTTGATTCAAGCTCCTCATTATATGAATATTGAGATCCATTTTCCTTTGAAGAGAGTATTCAAAACAACAAAATAACTTCTGTTTTGGAAATTGTTGAAAGAAATTAAATTTAATCCCCTAAAAACTCCAAGAAAGAAGAATATTTCTCCTAAAACAATTGACGCAATCGCAACTCATGTGATTCCAAAGACTCCTATTGCTAGTATTTTATTTGTGGATAACACCACCCCTAACACCCAAAAGAAACCTTGGCTCATTGCAACATTCAAGTCATTAGATGTAACTAAATTTCTTGATGCTCCCCATTCACTACCTAAAAAGGATGAGGAATGGTTACCCAAACTAAATAGAAATAATGTTATTATGACATAAAAATGTGTTCATGAGTTCTATTGGGTTGTTAATGCTAGGTTAGTCATGGATGAAAATGTGGTAATGATTCCTTTTTCCTTGAATTTAGAAAGAAGTGCTAGTGATTTGTAATTTAGTTTGCCTCCTAATTGTGATACCTTTCACCAAGCCTTCAGGAAAAGATGGCTTATGGTCAAAGAAATCAAAATGCTTCTTGATAAGTTATAGGATGCTAAGAATACTTATATTAAAATATAAGGTAATCTATATAATGATTTGATAACCTACCAGGGAAGTTCCTAGCATGTATAAACCAACTTATGATAATATCCTTCATAGTTTCATTAAATCACTTCCTAGACATATGTCATATGCTCTAAGAGATAATAAGCCAAAAACCTTGGACGAAGCTAAATTTTTTCTATTGAAATAGAGTATACTCTTAATTCTTCCAAGATTGACCTTCTTGCTTGTCCTAGGGCCAAAATTGAACCAAAGGATAATCCTACTACCCTAGTCGATATTGATTTGCAAGCATTTTCCCATAAATTCAATAAATTTACTTTGAAGATCATGCAAGGGAAGATTACCATGATGAACAAGTTGGAAAGTTTGGAAAGGGAGAGGGAATCCTACCAAAAGTTTCCTCCCAAACCATGATTTGGCAAATAAAGGCCTCCCAAGAAGAATGTTTTTACTAGTGGCAATCTTTCACAAAAAAATGTTCCAAATATTCTTGCCCCAACTAATATGGTTGGAAATAAGGAGATCCTTTGTGTCAAAATTGCAATGAGGCCCATTCTCTTGAGAGTCCTTATAATCAAGTAGAAGAGGAAGAATCCTCATAGCATTTAAATATAGTAAATGATAATTATCCTTTCAATATCTTTCTTGGAGAATACTACTTCTAAGAATAGTGTGAAGAAAGTGTTGAAGAATCCTTTAGTGATCAAGATGAGCCAATCATCACTGTTAAGGAAGGAGGAAGGTTTAATGTATCACATTATTAAAAAAAAAAAGATAATGGAAAAAACTAAGCAAGCTCTAGTTCTAGCTCTGACCTCCAAAAGAAGTATAAGCCACATCCTCCACCTGAGAACATCCCTAAAACCATGACCCAAGCTCCTAAGGTTTCTTTAGATGTTGACTTAGGAAATCTTTTAGCTAAAATGAATATTCAGGTGCCTCTTTCGGAGTTGGCCAAGCTTGAGCCCCAAAGAGGGAAATTTAAGAAGGCATTAAACCTTGATAAACAACCTGAAGACCATTCAATTATTCTATAAAACATGTACAATGATAGAATAAATGGAGGGTGTGCACCTTTCTTATTGTCCATAGTGATCAACAATATAATCCTACACAATTTTATGCTTAACTCTGGTGCTTCTTCTAATGTAACCCTTTTTAGGGTCATGAACCAATTGTAAATGGATATCATTAGGCCCTAATAAAGTTATTCATGTGCTAATATTGTAGTCATATATGTCCTAGATTTATGGGGAATGCTTCTATCTAGGAAATTATGAGCCTTGATTGGGCGACACTTACAAATGGAATTATCATAGGCCACCATCCCTATTATGGATGAAACACCATTTATGCTTATGGGGAGCCATAAATGCCTGAGCATGTGGAAGATATGCAGCCTTTTTTGTTCCTCAAGTTGATTGGAAAAAACAAATTTGACATTCTTCCTAACAACCTGCATATAAAAAAAATTGCTTTGAGCCAAAAGAGGTTGAACCTTCTAGAAATATCTGCCAAGTGGAGAGCACGCATGTGAATAAAATCAAGAAGCCAACATTTTAAAGAAAAAAGAAGTAGTGGGTCAAAAGACAAGGCAAAGACTCTCATGTGTGTGACTTAGTCCTTGTCGATGGTGATCCAATTCCTATTAAGGTCCATGGCAAAGTAGGGATTAATTTTATATTTCTAAGCTATATGGTAAACTCCTGCCTTCCCCTGTAGGAGGAAATCACCTCACTTTGCTTAATAGGACTTGATATATGTTAGATAAGTAGTTGCATTAAATTTTTGTGTTTCATCTTGTGTGAGCATCCTTATTATTGATTTTATCATGTTGTTGTGATGCATCCTAGATTATATTGTACTTAATTAGATTTCTCTTTTATCTATGGATTTTATCATATGTATAAAACAAGGGTGATGATCAACACCCAATGCATATGATTACAAACATGTTGATTTGAGTGTGCAGGTAATATGTCTACAATTCCAGGTATTGTTGGGATTCTCATGAACTCCTTGTTTGATCATATGGATCATGAACTATGTTGTGGAAACATGTCCTCAAGTTGGAGCCAGATGTTACCTACAAAAATGGTTAACCCTTGTTGAAAAATGTAACTAGTGTCAGTCTTCATAATTGTATTTGAGTCATGATGTAATGTATTTGTCAAAAGAAAGAAAAATAATTTTTATTATAAAATAAAATGACTTATTAAAGCATGTATTTCACACTTGGGTCAATGATTAATAGGTCAAAGCCTCCATTGCAAGCTTCTAGGGTTTGTGTCAAGTGTTTGTGTCCTTCTCATTATGTAAAAGGCCCTTCTTGGGCTTTATTTGTCAGAAAAGAAATTTATTTTGACATAGATTAGGTCTTCGAGGCCTCCTCCACCAAGTCAGCCTCAACCTAGACCAGACATCCTAATTGAGAGGCAGAATATACTATATAAATCCAGCAACTCGACCTCATTTGGAGCACACTACAAGAAGTTTGATCTACAAAAGTTGGAGGCAGAAAAAGGGTGTGAAATTCAAGGAAGAGGAAGAAAACCCTAGCAAAGGAGAAAGAAGCCTTTGTCAAGAAAAAAGGAGTCAAATTTTCCTTCTCTACTCTCACATGTGTGAAATTTTGAACTGGTTGTGGAAGCCAAAATTCCAGATCTACAGTAGGGGCAAAATTCTAGAAGTTGGGGGTTGAAATTCTTGATTATTGTTGGGTTGTAGCTGCTGGAAAAGAAAATACTACTGAAGTTTTCTTAATCATATTGGAAGGTTGACTTGGTAGAGGAGGGAGGTTTTTTGGTCAGGTCTAAGGTCTTGGTCTATCTCAATTTGATTAGTGGAAGAGTTTTACTAGGTTTTCCCCTAGAGAGGGGTTTTAGCCTTGGATGAGTGCCTACATCTGGTGTTGTTGATATTCATGTTTTGATTTGATGATTGATTGATGAAAATAATATAGAAGAAGAACATAAAGACAATATAATAAGAATACAAGAATATCACAAGTAATTATCAACATAGAGAATATGCTTGCCTTTCTAATTTTTTAATATGGTATCAAAGCTAAGGTGAAGGATGAAAGAAAAAGGTATCTTGAAGGTCTATTCGAAGGAGGATTAAGAAGGAAGGAACAAAAGTGGATCATGTAAGAAAAGAAAGGCCTACTATCTACAGGAGACATTATAAAGTCTAAGGAAACCTCAATGAGGAGAGAAAATAAGCTAGAATGAGCCTCCAACTGTAGGGCATGGAAGAAGAGAATAGATCTTGTTCTTGCTAAGCATAAACTTTTGGATTTTCTTCAAGGAAAAGTTAAGAAACTTAAAAATTATGCAAGAAAAGAAAATTACAAGGAAACTGATAACTTGGCCATGAATCTCATAGTATATGGAGTAAAGGACAATCTAATTCCATACATATTCAAAATATATTTTGCACAAGAAATGTATAAACCCCTCTCCAAGTTGTTTACCATCAATAACATTGGTCAAATAGATAGTCTCAAGAATGAACTAACAATAAATATGACAAACATATTGTATCATCATACTTTTTAAGGATATCTAGAATAAGAGATTAACTCCAAGCTATTGGTGAAGTTGTACCAGAGAAATAACTCGTGATTGTTGCACTACGAGGTCTACCAAAATATTGGAGCTCTTTCTCATTAGAAATAAGCAGTTGGAAGGATACACCAATATTTGAACAAATATGGAATGCATGCAGTCAAGAAGAAGCCCACATCTCATTAGTAAGTGACAGAAAGGAGGATGAAGAAAATAATGCTTCAAATGCCTACTCTTCTCATCACAAGAAGAAGGGAGTGTACAAGAAGTTCAATGGACCAAATATGCAAGTTTATCTATTAAATATTGAACACTACAATTGTCATAAGATGGGACACTACAAAATCCAATGTCATAAAAATTGAAGGAATAAGAAGAGAGAAAGAGAACATGAAAATGTTGTAGATGAAACTCCACCTAAGAAGATGTTGACAGTGTTGGATATCTATCAACCAAGGGGTTCTCCCCGATGTGAAGTCTCAATTAGACCTCACATCGTTTGGAATAGGAGCCCCATATGAAGTATCAGCCCAGCTACCACATATTCTTATAGATTTTCCTTGGCTTAAGTTATCAGCAAGAAAGAGAAGCACATATTACCTTTGCAAAAAGCAAGTAAGTGTGCCCGGTGAATGCTCAATTTTAAGTGTATCAAGGTTCTTCTATTGCGGAGGAAGGAAAATTGAGCCTCTAAGAGAGAGGTAATAGTACCATCCTAGTAGAGGCTCACATAAGCGAAAATAGAATCACCTAACATCAAGTAGAATAGTCCACATAGATGTGACAATTATTACAACCATTACAACACATTTTAAATAAGATAAGCACTAAAATAACAAAAATAGTTCAAATACTTTAGTATAGGTGAAAGAAAATATGAATCATAAACATTCACATAACAGTCTTACAAATATTCATAATCCATGCATGAAATTTTGTTGGCCATCAGGCTTCAAGTATTAAGTAAAATTCCCAAGATACATGAATACAATGAACATCACTAGCTCCAATAGTGGAGCATTGGAGCCATGGCTTTCTCCCAAAAAGTATTGACTTTGTCTCTTTGATTCCTTATGGGATAAGCCAAGGTGAAAAAGTACTTTTCTTGTACAATGAGGGTGTATATATAACAAAAGGGGTGATCCTTCACCTCCCTTGTGACTCTTGGACTACCCTCATGACTCTTTCACTTCTCTATGACTTTTCAAATATTACATGACTCTTCATATCCTAGACATGACTCGTGGACTTCCACTTTATAGCACATTTTCCAATATTGAATTTACATAATCCACAAAATGATGTGGCACATGATGCCTCATAACATGACATGACATGAATGATATGGAAATGTCAAGAAAATCGTTATTGTTGCCTTCTTTGATAAATGATGTATCAAATACTTCATCTTTGTAAAAGATATGCTTTAATCTTTATATCCACCCTCCAAATGTTTGTCAATCAATATGGAGACTTCATGTGGTCTTGATATTTGGTCTTCTATTAAATTTCAGTGTTCCTTTATATTCTCGCCTGAAGATCATCTTATCTGTTCATCTCCATAGGTGTCTTCCAACATGGTCTCCTTCTCCTTTTCCTCGATCATCATCCTGTCATGATAAGATAGAGTACCTACAACTGAAATCCATTCATGACAAGACAACATCAGCCTAAAAACCCCTAATATAACATGCTTCATGAAATCACTTGTTAGGGCTAGGATTAGGTGACTAATTGAGTGATTGACTCATGGATTGTGTAGTTCCAAATACTAAGCTCTGGGATTGAGGCTAGAGACTGCAAAATGCGCAGTTTAGAATGGCTAGGGTTAAAGGATTACGTAACTGAGGGGTTCAATATCTCAAGGATGTGGCTTGAGGATTGAATTTACCCAATGCATAGTTCTGGAGGAACATAAGCTAATGGATTACATAGTTGCATAGTTCAAGAGATCAAGGTTGAGCCTTGATGCTTGATACTATGCAATGTGCAGTTCTAGAAGGCCAAGGCTAAGTGACTGTGAATTTGAGGGGCTTAGGATGTCAAACTTGAGACTTGAGCCTTGAAGTTTCCCAGTGCATAGTTCTAAAAGTCCAAGCTACGTGAATGTGCAATTGAGGGACTCAGGAACTGAAGATTGAGGCTTGAAGCTTTGAGTTGCCCAATGCACAGTTCTGGTAGGAGAAAAAACTGGGATATTGCACAGTTGGGGAACTCAAGAGGTCAGGCTAAGGGCTCGAGCACTAATATTTCCCCTCTGCAATTTTGGGAACATGAGGCTAATGATTGTGAAATTGCGCAGTGCAATAGCTCAATGTTGAGGCTTGAGGACAGAGCCTATGAAATGCAAAGTGGAGACTAGATGGAGAGGAAAAATGCAGAGTTCTGGAGCTCAGGGGTTGGGCTTAAGCACTGAGGTTGCACAGTGTGAAATTTTAGGAGGAAAAGACTATGCATTGCATAGTGCCAAGAGGAAAGATTTCTACTCGAGAATAGAGACTACGTAGTGTGCAGTTCAAGAGGATTGGATGAGGCTGAGTGATGAGGTCGAGGAGTTTTCCCATTTTTGACTAAGTGTGGATTAGTGAAATGAAGTTTAACAATAAGAAGGCTCGAGCATAATCACTTAACGACACAAAAACAAGACAACCAGAACACATGAACAACATACTTTCCTCAATGCTAAAACATTGTGACTACTCACTCCAAGTGCAACACTAAAGATACACTTTGCGACAACAGTGATTACACTTGTGCGAAAGTACTTGAAAATTTGGAAATGTGTATAAAAACATGTCAAAATGACTAGAAGGACTCATAAGAAATAAATTTACCCTTTGAAACAACCAAAAAATTTGCTTTACATGATAGGCGACACTTTCCATGCCAAAAGATGACATTTTCTATATGAGAGAAAAAGTGCAAACAACATGTGATATGCATATGAAGGTGAAATAGACACATGCTAGAGCGAAGGTAACATGAAAATGACACCAGTTAAAGTTAAATCAAGAAAAATCGATAGTCGAAAGCATGAAAATGACACTCAAAAAAGTGAAGGTGTGCAAAAGAGACAGTTTGAAAAACTCAAAAGTACAATTGCAGCCAAAAGTGAGAGATTGTCGATGAAATAATGCATTAACTGTTGACATAGATTGATCATCACACAAGCATGGTCTTGATGGAATGCTCTATGCTTGTTCAAACTTGCATAAAATAATTCGCTCATGAACCTGTTGTGGACTAAGCATGTGTGAGCAGGTGACTTCAACACTTACAATCCAAGAAGGGAGCTCAAAGACTTAACAAAGCATTACCAACCAAGAAGTGATCGCAAGATCCACATTAGGCTCCAAAATTCAAGTGTAGGAAAAATTTTGCGTGGCTGTCACAATAACAACACTTGGTGACACACTGGTAGAAATCTAGCTTCTCTACTTTGGTCAACTCTTTCGTACAAGGTCTAGTTCTTCAAGGAGTATTGAATCATCGTGCATGTCACTTTGGTTTACCCGGCTTACCCCATGCATAATATATTCCCATTTTTCCTTTCTCGGTTGAACACAAACATAGAGCCGACCATATTTCAATGTTTTGAATTAGGAGAAGAGTAATGAAGTTCACGAGCTATAGGTGTTTAGAGTATAGTTTTTCATAGTTGGTGTTGCTCTACTGCTAACATGCATGGAAAGTACCACAACAGAGTCACTTCAAGAACACAAAAATTTCTCTACTTCCAACAAGCCTGGACGGTACCTCGACAGAGTTGCTTGCTTCACCTCCCTGCAGAGGAAGCCTTTCTCTTCTTTCACCCTTTATTATTTATTTTATATAGAATTGTGCATCGACACTTATTTATTTCATGGGTGGAAGAGGGATCCCAACTTATTGAGAGCAGAAGAGGTTGTTCCTTCAGAGAAGCATATATAAAACCTCTGATATTAGTTTGCTCATTTAGATTTTCCCCTTGTCCTTCTCTACTTGATTGGATCAAAGTGGAAAACACTAAATCGTAAAGAACTGAGTGTATGCATGAGGTTTCCTTAATAGACACGGATATCATGGTTTGACATAAAGCTTTCCTTATGAAAGGATTGTATTTTTCATCAAAACATCATCAGCCAAAAGGTGTAACCAATATGGAGAAGAAGGACTGGATGTTAACCAAATGTTGCAATGTCATAAAGCCCTTTTCTATTTTTCCACATTTTCTTTGAGCCAAAGGGAGTCTCCTTCATGTGAATTCTTATTCAACAAAACATGAAAGAAGAGAAAAGGCACAACAAGAAAACCAAAATCAAAAGGAAAAAACAAATGGAAGCTAAAAAGAAAACAGAATGTGAGACAAAAGCTAGAAAGCAAATGAAAGACTACAAAAGCAAGTGTAGGATGTGTGTATAATGGAAACTAAGATGCATCTAGACTTACTCTTATTCTAACCAAATAGAAGGTCGGGGTCCTTTGCTAAATGTTTCAAGGAATTCCCAACACTAGACTTACTCCTATTCTAACCAGATAGAAGGTCAGGGTTTAATATTATTCCCAATTAGACCTCACATTGTTTGGTGTAGGAGTCCCATCCGGTCATACAGTCCAACCACCGTTGGAAAGGTTTCACTTATATCCCTTGGTTACAATCAAACACAAGAAAACGCAACACCTCTTTGGGCTAGCAAGAATATGAGCTTTGCGAGACACCCAATGTAAGGTGTATGAGGGGGACTTCCATGGTTGGTGAGGAAATGAGCCACCAGTTAAAAAATTAATAGTACTTTTCCTAAAGGGGGACTCAGGAAGGAAGAGAAAGGCTTGTTGATTACCTATAGATTATCCCACATAATAAATAACAAATATTAAAGCATAACAACACTCATTCAATAATAACCATAACCAAGTAATGAATTAGTTCATTAACTTAGTATGTGATTAAAGAAACACGTACCATAAACATAACAGGAATAGTCTTACTATATCTATGATACATGCATGAAGAAGTGTCATCTCATAGAGCTTCTGATTAAGAAATGAAAGATCCCAAGTACATTGTTACATAGATGAGACACTATAACCAATAGTGGAACATGAAGCCACAACTTGCTTCTCTAAATAATGATCTATCTCCTATGTACTACAAGAGAAGCCAAGTCAATACCTCTATAATCCAAGCCTTTTGTTTGAGTTATGAGGAGTTATTTATAACAAAAACAATGACCTTTGAGTTTCCTCATGACTCTTCAACTTCTATAATTGTTCATATTCTATACATGACTTATTACATTCCATATGTGGTTATTCACATCCCACATGTGTCCCTTGGACTTCATTACATACCATTTATTACATAAGACAAATTACATGTGAGACGGTGGCTACATAAGACAAAATTGATAATGGGACAAAGGCTCATCAAATTGGAAATTCATTTGCTTCCTCATGGAACTCATTTTTAATGTAAGTGTGCCATGCCCTAAACTTTGTTGGGATTGCTTTGACATGTACTGGCAAGTCCCCTATGTAGTGCATCTTCACCTCCAGAGCCTTCGTCAATATATTCTTGAATTTTGACTGTACATTATTCCATAGCCATGAAATTTTCATATGAGCTTTGACTAGTGTGATGGAATACTATAGAATAATGTCTTTGGTTACCTCCAAGCCTTCCTATTTGATTGCCTGCTTGATTTTCTCAATGTATTTCCTTAACTCCTAGAATATTATTTCTCTGCCTTTGATTGCCTCAAGTGTCCATATCGAAGGCATCCCATGCTTCTGTGTTAGAGACTCAAAAACATTATGAATTTTATTATATGCAACAATAGTATTAATCGACTGTTTTCCAAGACGCATGTAGTTTTGATGGTGGAGTCTCAACTGAACACTATTTATCTCTGCAGCAATCATGTCTTTCTTCTCCAAATGTTGTGGAGCATCCATATACTTGGAAGCCCACTCTTGAAGATGGTCAACAACTCTATTTTCTAATTTCAGGAGTTTCACCACTTCCTATGTTTTCTTTTGAATGCCAACAAGAAGGTCCACTAGTTGTTGTAGAAGTAGGATCTCATCATATAGTCACGCCCTGGTGTCCTCCATTGGCCCCAATTCTTCCTGCATGGCTAACTACCATTTTGTGGTGTTTGTGATGACAACCTTTGATTATCCGTCATAATATGTTATTCTTGTTGCTTCATTGCAGTAAGTTCTCTTCTCAATTTCGCATTCTCATTCAACAAGTATTCAGAATTATCCTCTGTGGTCATAGCAAATGAAACATTTCTCTCCATGATCAATCTGAGAACCCTTCTGGTGTTGGAAGTTATCACCTTCTCTATAGAAAATGAGACTAGATTCTGTGGATCATTCGGGAATTATCTACGCCTTTGGTACATGATCCTCTTCTTAAGTTGATCAAACGTTACACAGCACACATCCATGACTATGTCTGCTAGTGGAGGTGTGATTCCCATTTCTCCGAATGGAAGATGACCACCTATGAGGGGAGTTTCTTCTTGAGTGCCTAGTTCATCATCCATGGGTTGGATGTTATCCTCTTCCTTTTCTATCTCCTGAGTCAATTGTTCTTCTTCCAATGTTTGTGTTGCTTCTTCCTCTTGGGACTACCTATGTTTTTCCTCCTCTATTCTTCTCCTATCTTCTTCTTCTTCTAGTTTCTTCTCCAACAACTCGTCTCACTTCCTCTTCTCCTCTTCTTTTGCTTCTCTCCTCTCCAGTTCTTGAATAGATCTTATGTTCAAAGGATCAACTTTCCATTTCCCGCTGCCTTCTCCTGTCAAATGATATATGATCCTTTTCCTAAGAGCACTCTTTACTTGAGGGGTTATTTTTTTTGCCTCCTGCACCTACATGTCCTGAGTTGGTTGATCTTGGGGTGAATTGGTCTCCATCCCTGGACGTTCCTTTGTGTTTTCATCATACTAGTTCTTTACCTTCTCATCTTTTGTTGTAGATACGGATGAATAACCCCAATTAAAGTTGATCATTTCACAATGTTGCCTACACACTCTCTTGGGATCATATCCATGGAAGTCCTTAGTCGCGAAGTGCACATGATCCAAATCTTATATCTTTGTCGATGTCGTTTTGTGGATATTTAACTCATATAATTTGATCCTCAGAGGGAAAGTGGTCCAAGGGGATTTCTTCCTCTTGAGAAGAACTCCTTACAATCTCTTGTCCAACTAATTTTCTACTTCTTGCATGACCACCTTATTGGTCACATATCACGGCATGAGGTGAGGGTATATCTGATAACCAAAATGTCTTGATGTATGTACCCTCTGGAGCTGCAAACCAATCCACAATATCCCAGAGTGAATCCTTCACCTAATTAGTCATGCAAGGAGGATCGATCTTGAATATCATATTGAAAATAATTGCAAAGAAGTGCTCATTCAACTTGTCATATGCACCTCTAAAGCTTGATTTTGACAACACTCTGTAATAAAGTAAACCGGGAACTTTTCCTCAGGGGTCTAGTTCCAATACAATGTTGGGAAAGTATATTATGCATAGGTTCCATCCAAAAGGAATGTATACATATATATTTGTGGTGCCTGGTTCATCCTCAAAGATGTTTTCGCCTACCCCACATGACGCTGCATTTCAAATGATAATATATCTTCCCAATTGAATACTTTACCATCGGTTACCACCATATTAAGCATATATATCCAATTTTCCTCAAACACTTAGTGTTCTTGCGCCCATGAAATCAACAACACATGGTTATCAGACACTGATATGCATCCCTGAGAACTATTGGATAGACTGTGGGTGGGCGATGGTGAAACTTAGTAGGCTCTCGGCATCATGATTTTATAATGTCACTTGTTTCAAGGTCATCCCATATATGGTGAAAGTCGGTGTTTTCATATTTTTTGGGCATGAGAATCTTGTAATATGTATGCATATCTTCTCCATGCTATGTGGCGATCTATTTTCCACTCTCACTACAAAGCACCTAATGAGAACCATTCATGTGTTTGATAATCTACTCAATCACCTCCACACATGGGATGATCGAGAATATACATTTGATTCTATGCATTATGGACTTCTTGATATTGATGTATGCTTGTATGTCTTCCAAGTTCTCAGAAAACCTTTTCTGCATGAATGTGTCCTTTATCTTACCCCATGTGACCTCAATAGACTTATCAATGAATCATTGTGTATCTGCATATATTGGAATGGTTGGCTTTGTTTCTTTGATATCTTCCTCATGGCTTGCCTCTGAAGTTACTTTGGAGGCCACTTTGCATGTAAAGGGAGGCATGGCTCCAATAGATTAAAAGGGTGACAATATTTGTAGCATGAACACCTTCTTGTGGCAGCACACTCATAATGACAATATTATCTTAAACATATCTACTTGTGCATCAATACCTCATAAATCATGTATAAAGAGCCATTACATGTAACTAAACATGAAAACCTATCAATGACAGTGCAAAATCACTTGCATGTATGAGAAAATAGGCATGCAACAAGTAAGGCACACTTTCAAATCACGAAGGAGAGACAAGGGTCATTCAGGGCTTTGAAATGTGCCTATGCACTCAAGCAAGAGAAGAAATTCATCAAAGGCACATTGGCGCACTCCAAAGGGACGAAGGAGTGGGTTGTTGAGCCTTTAGGCCTTAACAGTGTGCTCATGCACTCAAGGAGAGAGAGAGGGTGCACTAGCGCACTCCAAAGGGATGAAGGATCATGTCTCCACGCCTTTAAGCCTTAAGGGTGTGCTCATGTGCTCAAAGGAAAGGAGGGTGCATTGGAAAATGTTGAATGGACAAAGGAACGTCATTCGTTTCTGGCTTGTGTACTCATGCACTCAAGGGAATGTATAGTTCTTCGTGATGAAGAAGTGCGCTCAAGAGGAAAACTTGATTTTTTTTGGGTGCAATTTTCAAGGTTGATCATGCTTCGAGTTCCAGAAGTGCGCTCTTCCTGAGAAAATTTCGAGAAAATTTTTGACAACAATATTTTATGATAGGAATGATAAGAATAAGGATCTGCGAGCTTATATGGATTTTGTTGTAATCATGGTGGAAGGTGGAAGGTGGAAGGTTGAGGGATGTGAAGAGTTTCGGCATGTGATAGTAGAATAACACTTATAGAATAAAGATTGAATAGAAACACCAACAAAGAAATTGAAAAATAAAGAAGTGCCACCAGGAAAAGAAAGAACATATGTGAAATCATGAAAGGCGATGAAAATATTCGACATGCAAAACTTACTTGTAACGTTGGTTGATGAAGAGTCTCTTGATCCAAATTTTGTTCCCAACCCAAATGAGAATTATTATGCAAATGAATGATTAACTGGGTTGATTTAAAATAATTTACATGCAAAACTTATTCATGCATGATCACCGCTTGTCGACGAATGAAAGGATTAGTTAAGGGAAATTAAGTGGGTTCTTATTTTCTAGGAGTGCACCCACATAAAACTAAGAGGATCATGCATGCACCCAGGAAGAGTGCATGTCTTCAACATGAAGGAGTGTTCTCAAGGTGGGTGTACTTGCCCAGCATGAAGGAGTGTGCTCAAGGAAGGCTCATTTCTTCAGCCTAAGAGAGTGCTCTCAACTCAAGCACATGCCTTCATCAACTTGGAGTGTTATTTTTCCTTTAATGGTGATTTTCTTGCTTTTGTTTTCTTTTTCTTTGCTTTTGAGTGTTTTTCAAGTGTTTCCATGGTGAAAAGGCAAGTTTTTAAGTCAAGATAAGTCATGAGTTCACCTAACCATGGACTAGATAACTCAAGCCCTTCTAATGGTTAAGTGATGACACTTAGGAAACATTGACTTAGGAGGATGCGACACTACGAGAAAATACACAAAGAACAAATCAAACAACATGATGAAGCCAAGGGGCTTGAAATGACAGTTGGTGTAGGCTCCAAAATTGACTTAGGAAAAAAAATTGGAGGGTCGTTGTTGTAGCGACAAAAATACCCTACCTCGTCCTCAAAGAGCATCAGAATCACTATTAGATGCTTACCTAATCCTCCATTTTTTCTTCATAACATGAAGACAAGAATGATGTGTCTATCTCTCCCTCTCAACTAGGGAGGATCAACCCATTCCTATAATAGGAATATACTCAAGCTCCCCCTTAACAAGGGACTTGTTACCAACAATAACTCTCTTCGGTGTAAATACTATCAGCTACTTGTAGGGCTCCGTCTTTCCACGTCATCTTATGAACTTCAACCTCTTCATTATGGATCATTCTTCTTCATCACTTCCCTTCAATGAAATATCACGTTGAACCAATAGTCATGTCATCCTTCTATTCATCAAGGAGTTATCTTCTAGTCCACATTGTTTTATCCTTCATACAACTACCTTTTCCAAGTCATGTTTCTTTTAGGACCTTCCATCCAATCTCATGAGTGTTATTTGTAGGTGACATCTACAACCTTATTTTGGTAGCCATGTTTCAACCCAACCATATGATTTCAAAAATCAAAATGAACATCAAATCAAAGCTACTTTTTCATGATGGCCTTTCATCATGACATTTGTTTTCTACAATAGCAACACCCTTTTGCACATTGTATAAATCCATCTCCAAGACATACATTACCAAGGTTCTCCTTCTCCATCGTACATATCAAGGTCTTCATATCTTCTTCATGGATATTTCATAGCTAATACTTCTTTATATTAGATGTTGATCACTTATCTTATTTCACATGATAGTAGATGCATCTTCTTATGAACTCTTCTTTCACCTTTTTCACATATTATTTCCCTAGGACCTTCCATACATAGTTCCTTCAACATAGGAACCATAGTTGCTAACCACCTCACATTCTCCATGAGGTCATATTATGTTGATTTTATCTTGTCAATATATAGAAGAGTTCAAGGCACATTGTCTACATTCCTTCGTGCATCATTCTAAAGGAAGAGTTTCTTCTTCTTTCATCATGCTCATGAGATAGAGCATTTTACACATTCTATCTGTAATCATATGATTTAATGAATTTACCTATTTATTACCAAATATATACATACCTCTTCCTTCTTTCGGTCATCTAAACTTCCTTTTGAAGCTTCCTTTCCTTTCTTAAATATGAGAGTACTTCAATTAACTTGACATGTTGCATATTTTTATCATCATACCTTTATCCTTCTTAACCAGTAGATCCCACACAAGGTGGAATGTAGACTATCAGAGTGACACTTGCTTCTTCTAAGTAGAGGTGAACCTTCTAATGAAGATTCCAATGGAGGATCTTGATGATCGTTAATTTGAAAATTATTCTTCCTAATGATGATGATGTATAATGATCTCTTTATCTTCTATCTTGCTAGATGAATTTCTCTAACCATGTCAACTACTACTTTAATTGTCCTTATATGCTTCCAATAGAGATTCCATGAGCTACTTCCTTTCTATCATGATCATTACTTCAACCATATTAACTTATGCTTCATTTGTCCTTTCATGTCATGCATCCTATCATACTTGTGATTAATTCCATCATGACTACTAACTTCTATATGCTCAAATGAACTAAGTGAAGGAGGTTATCTCGGTCATAATAAATATCTTTCACTTCCTCCTTCTTTGAATTATTCTTTTCAGGTTCTTCTACTTCTTTGGTGATATGGGCTTCATTTGTTTCCTTTCTCTTCTTGTTGTCCTTCTTGAGTTTATGGAAATTTCTTTTGAAATTCCCATCTTCATTACACTCATAGCATTGGATCTTTGACATATCAATTTTCTTGTGAAACTTCTTTTGAGACTCAAATTTTCCAAATCTTCCTTTCTTCCTTGTCTGCATATATTTGTGTTGGTTCAATTGATCCAACATCATTCTTCACTTTTAATGTAGATTCTTCAATTTTTCATAATGACCATAGATCGTTGAATGGAGTGGTTTCCTTCTTCCCATAAATTCTTGATACAAATTTGCCCCATTCATCACGAAGTGCTTTGAGCGCAATGGTGGTCATCTCACAATAAGACATTACTTCTCAAAGTTCTTGTAGTTGGTCTCTAATTTCATATACTTTCATGAAGTAAGCTAATATCCATTATTCCCTTGATATTTTCATCTTGTATAGTTCAGTTCTCAAAGATATGATTTATCCTACAATGCTTACAAAAAAAAAAACTCCACCAAGTTTCCATAGGTTTCCTTCGTTGTCTTTAACTTTGCAACATAAGTGATAAGAGAATCCTTGATTGATTCTATGAGGACCCTTTGTGCCCTTATCTCTCCTTTCATGTGATTTTTAGTGCTTGAGATTTCTCTTGAGATGGTTTGGTGATGGAACCCTTTATATATTCAATAACGTCATTCTCCATGAGAATTAGATCAATTCTCTTCTTCCATGCAAGGTAGTTTGAGGTCCCAAACAATTTATTGTTCTCTTTGTAGAATGAATCATTTCGTTTGAGGTTTGAGACATAGAAATATGGAATACTTACTTGTGAAGTAAAGAGGCTCCTTGATGATGTATTCAACTTGATGAATTCTTGATGATGTTGACAATAGAATATGATTGCTTCCTTGATGACGTATTCCTTCTTCAAATATGACAGTACTTCTTTTTATAGATGATAAGAAATGTATTTCTTGAAGTATGCTTGAGATGAGATCCTTTCTTCAATGGGAGGTATATTACCTTGATTTCTTTGACGATGATGGAAATTCTTCTTCCTAATTCCTTTGGATGATAATTGTGGCATGTGTGATCTTCCTGAGAATGCTTCAAATGTTGATTCCTTCTTTGAGTGTAGGTAGGGTCTTTTGGGTCTTCTTCTTCTACTACAAGTTGTGATGATGTGTCCTTGTGATGTGATGGGTACTCCTCCTTGATGCTCTTGGTTATCTTTGATGATCTCCTTGTGCTTGACTCTTGTGTATCCTTCTTCAATCTATCTTTCCTTGTTGTAGTCACCTTAGCTCTGAAACCATGTTGAGAAATCCAAGGGCAACTAAGTTAGGTGATTTCTCTTGCTTTGATAATTGTGTGTTATGTATTTTTAGTTAACTTGATTATATTCTTCTTTCACTTGATTATAATTAATGTTATTATCACCAAACATTTACCAAATTATGAAAATCAATGAGACAAGAGGACACAAGATGTGCGCTCCTAGCTAGGGTCAAATCTTGTCCTCTTGATAGAAAAACCCATAAGAATTCTTCTCTTCTTATAGGATGTTCAGATGATGAATTCCAAGATCTATGACCCAAGACCAAGACCCCTCCAATACCAAGTGAAACCTCTTCTTTGATCAACTCTTCTTTAACAAAGTCAATGCTAGTCAAAACTTGTTTCAATTCTTCCAAATTTTGGCTTCACTTTAGAATTCAACTATTATTACAGGTCTACAAATTTCATCCTACCTATAACTACTGTAGTTTTACATGTGTGGGTGTGTTAGGGAAAAGTGTGACCTTATTTCCCTTCACTTGGCTTGATTCCCTTTGCTCATCAATTCAGCTTGCAATTTGATTTTCTTGGCAACTTATTTTGTCTCATTTTCTGACTGTGATTTCCTACAATATACAATGGCCTAATCTCTTTGCACATGTGATAAATTCAGCCCAAAAAAATTCCTTAAAATTCGATTTTTCTCCCTTTTGTATTCTCCTATTCTTCATTAGATATAAGGCTTCAATTTCCCTTGTGATCAAACTATTTTCTTGCTTCAACGAACTTGTGTGTGTCACCCTCCAAATGAGGTTGATGGAACTCTTATATATTGGTCTAACAACCCTTTCATGGGGTCAACTTTTCACTATGTACGCTAACTTGTTGACTACATGTTGACAAGGTCTTGGAGATTCTTTATGACATTTTTTACTTACATAAAATTCTTTAACTTGATACATGATGCCTAAAAATGTGTCTTACACATATTACAATGTCTCAATTGACTTCTTTGACTCAATGACAAAACCTAGAAGCACTCAATGGGTGCTTGACCTACAAATAAAATATTCTTGAGCATGAAACCCATGCTCCGAAATAATAATAATAAAAAGTTATTTTTCTCTTTTCATAAAATACATTAAATCATGATTAAACAATAAATTGTGAAGACCAAACCTAGTTACAGTTTTCAATAGGTAACTCTATAGAAGAATCGAGGCAACATTTGTTATATCTTCCCTCATCTCATAATTTCAAAGCTCTTCCTTTAACTATTTCATGGGGAATTTGGATAGCTAGGAAGTGGGCCATTTTCTAGGATGAGACCACAACCCTTTCATTGATAGTGGTAGAATTCATGGAAATCCTCAAGCATTATCCCCAAGAAAAGGACGCTCGTAGAGTTGGAATTATAGTTCCAAAACAACCATATCACTCTTTCCCTTGGGATTTTTTAGATGGGGCCTCATGTGGGGAAGGTTAAAAGAGCAAGGGAGGTTTCACTAATCACATCTTTGAATCCAACTCATTTCATGTTTCCATGGGTCTAGAACCAAGTTCAAACAATTTACCAGAGCTTCAACCATGTCGAAATCTTCTCATTCTTTCTAAAGAACAGGGTACCATACATATTCAATTTTATGGTGATTCAAAGATGGTTATCAATTGGATAAATTGTACACATTCACGCAGAAATATATATATTTCTCCTATCTTGGATAATGCTCTACAGTTGATAGATTCATTCACTTATTTTACAAGTAATCATAGGAAACTTAATCATGATGCAGATAGATTTCCAAAAGTGGTTGTAATACATGAGTAGGGGCTATGGAACATTAGAGAAGTCTGAGATGGTTCCAACCATTCCTTCTCCTACATGCATTTCCAAGAGGCCCTAGAAGCCCCAAGCTAAGGATCGAAATAGTCTTTTCTTTCTTTTGATGCTCATTTCTTTGTTTAGAAAAAATATTGGACACTACTGAAAAAATTGGCAGAGTTTCTGTCTTTATGCTCACTGGTTTATTATGTTTTCAGAGACATATATGTATATATTTATTCAAAAAAAATTGAACTTGTTATCAGCCCATATGTGCCCTGGAGGCACAAAAAACTTATTTGACGCCTTATGCATACACACATAATGTGTCTACATAATGTAATTTTTATTATCTTTAATAAAAATTACGTTTTTTTCCTCATAAATAAATAAAATAAAATTTGATGACTAATTAATTTACTTTATTTTTGTTTCTATGATTGAAAACATTATAGAGAAACCTTCCTAACTCTTTTCAGTTTTCATGAGTCGACAAGTTATGAAGATCATTGTTGTTACATTGGTGTAGAATTGAGATTTAATATATGTACAGGAAGGCCATGCTAGGAGAAAGTTTTTAATCTTGTATCCTCGCTATATTACAAATATTAAAAGTATTTCTTCTCATTGCATTTCAGGTCATGACTAACACCCAATTTCAATATGAAACTCATGAGAGTTAAATATTATTCTACCTATAAAAGAAATATAGTTTTGAACTTCTAGCTTGGGGTTATAAATCTCTTTATAGTACATTAGCTTTCTCTTACTCTTTATTTCCTATGTGGCACCATAATTTCTCTTTAAATCTAGTTGTAATAGTGATTTTGATATTTTTCAAGAGTGTCCTCATATTGAATCCTTTAATGGTTTAGCCAAGAAACAACATCCTTATTCCATACTCTCTTAAGCCTCAAGTGAATTTTACTAGAATTCAAAGTAATGCTAGGAAGTCAATTTATCCTTCATGTTAATTATGTTATGCTTGTACATAGTTACCTAATCATATTATTAATCCCAAAATGCAAAATCCTAGTCTCTAAGAGTAGAATGGAATAAAGGGTATCTCTCATTATTTTAATATCATAAAATATAAGTAGCTTTTAGATTTGCTCAATTTTCTTCTATGTTCCTATAGAAATGTTGGAGCCCCAAAATTCACATCTATAAATAATAACTAGAAAATTGGGGTATTAAAGATGAATTTATTTTTCTCCCATAACTAGAAAATTTACTTCTTTACAACTATCTTCAAGATTAAAATAGGATTTCCATCCTCCATTAATTATTTTCTCCACGTTATAGTTCTAGTCAACCTTGTGTTGCACACCAACTTCAAGATTCTTATGAATTAACATGCCCTCAATTATTATTATCATAAGTAAAATTAGGGAAAGTGGTTTTCTTGGACCATAAAAATAGTCTTATTAATGTTTACTAACATATCAATGCCAAAACATAAATACTTGAGAATACTTATTTTCTTTTCAACATCATAGGGGATCCTTGCCAAAATAACAATATCATTGTTCAAATGTGTTACTTTGGAAGGTAATTATGTATACTGTTATGTTAAAAGAAGTTGTAATATTATCTAAAAGAGTTATCCCACACTCGTCATGGAGTAACATACTATTGTTATCATATATTATATAAATAGGTGAAATTACATTTATCCCACATGTATTATTGGATGTAATTCATCCATATCTCTTGGTACATAATAGAGGTAAAAGAGAACCATGATTTTATTTTTTAACATGAACCGAGAATGACTATTATATTAAAAGACATTGAGATTTAGCTCATTTAGATACATGATTTACATAAGCAAGTTGAAACCAATGAACATGGTTGGAATGGAGTATGTCTCAATAACCATCTATATAATTCTAACCTTGAAACTTTTGAACAATTTTATGGTATCTACCTTGAAACTTTTGAACAATGTTATGGTATCTACAGTATTCCACTTGTACAAAAAAACAAAAAACTATAAGAATAAAAATGTTGCATCAAAAAAACAAAAAAGTATAAGCATAAAAATGTTCCATTAAAACATAAGGAGGAAACCATAAGGAGTTATTCCTCCGCTTTGATTTTTGATTCACCTAATTCACCATTAAGTAAGGGATGACATATCCCTTTTTCCTCTGCCACCAAATTTCACCTTGATTTTTCCTTGACCCCAAATTAGCCATGTGATCAACCTTACATTTGTTTGATCTGAGAACCTGGATACATTTCTTCTTGGGGTTAAACCGATACAACTAATAAATCCACTTGAAAATATAACTTAACTTTATATATGAGGGGAACAATCACCTCTTGTATTCCCATATTTAGAATTTGTCTCAAACCCTAATATAAGGCATATGCTTCGGCAACATTGTTGGAAGTGTGACCTAAACCCCAAGCATAGATATGTGCTTGATTTTTCAGGGAAAAAAATTATGCTCCCTAACTCCCACCCTGCTCCTACCAACCCTAAAGAGACAGATGATGTTAGAAAAAAATAACATAAGAAAAAATTCTCTTTGTACAGGGGAAAGCATTTGTGGAGGTGATCCCAAGTGTAAAATTCAAGATTTCTGAAGAATAAAGAAGACAATACCTTCCCATGGATGTTTCCCCCATTAGGATTTCACCACATATATATGGTGTACTTTCTTTCTCTTATCTCTTTCTTAATTTGATTAAATATTGTTGTTATATGGATAGGAGGATATTCTAGTAAGGTTCATGTGTTTATATTGTTGTATGTTTATTCATGTCTCTATGAAAATTCAACTAACCCTGAATCCTACTGCAGCAACTGATTTAGTTTCTTCTATTTGTTAAATGAATGGAACAAATTATTTACTATATTCTACGGTAAATATTGAAACTAATACACTATAGCCTTCACAAATAAAATATTGCAAAAGAAAAATAACACTGGAATAACAGATTCACACACACAAAAATACACAGTTATTTTAGGACTAATGTCCTAGGAAAAAACCCAACTTGGGAAAATCGGTGTTGCAACTGAGGGTTTCATTATTATGCAGTGGTAAATTTGAATACAAGACTATGGATTCCTAAATCTAGCAATCCATACAGAGAAATGACTGACAATAAGTCTAGTGAGAAAAATCTCACTCCCACATGCGATCTGACACTAACCTTGGCTCAAGTTGAGCCGCTCTTTGCTGCCTCTACACAGTCACTGTGTCAACCTACATAGTACTATGTCCACACAACTAATAACTACTTTCCCTCTCACTATCTGATCAGTTGTTGTTTGAAATATGGATCCCCTAGCCTCTGGTCTCTCTCTCCATCTTCTAGCAATGAATCACTACTTCTCCCCAACAAAATACAGAATCTCCTCTGAAGCACTACACTGCCTCTGCATGGCTTTGTGTTGCCTCTCTATGGCACTCACTGCCTCTTTGTAATTCACTCACTGGAATTAGAAGATCTTCCTCTGACCTTACTATCCCTGCCCCTCTCTCACTGCTTCAATCTCACTAGCTCTCTCTCCTGCAACTCAACATTACTACTATGGAAATCGATCTGCCAGTGAAATCAAATTACTGAAGTGTTTTCTCCAAGCCCCATCAAGTTTCTTCTTATAATCTCTCATTGAGACATCAACGACCACGATTAAAACTTAATCGATGGCTAAGATTAAGTAGAAGTCGATCCAAAAAAATTTCTAGAATATTTTCACCATGACTTAATTAATACCCTTTAATTAATCATATTTCCTAAGTTTAGACTTAGGAAACATTAAAAAATGATTAATTATTTTAATTAAGTTGTCTCTAGGTGGAATTTCCAGAAATGATTTATGGGTTTTGGAGATCTCGTGTATTCTAGCCTTTGCACAAAATTTCAAGGCTAGAACACATCTGGTGCTACAAAAACTAACACACCCTCTTAGCAAGGAATGTGTTCTAGCGCTACAACCCACTGAAGCAACACCCTATCTCTACACCACCTCCTATCATGTTGCTAATGTATGGATGCTCCTCTCATCAACTACTCCACAACTCTAATATGTGTTGCACTAGTGTTGGTGCTAACCCTATCGAACTATTGTCAACTACTGCATCTACATTGCAACTCCTTCTCATTTGATGTTGTTGCAGTTGCAACATCTGCAGCTGAGAAATATCCAACACATTGAACTAACTGTGGTCAGTGTGACGCATATGTAACTTGAGTCCTTAATGCTACTAGACTTTGCGTTGTCACTAAAGCCTATGGGTTGTTATTGACTCTGCACTTTGCCAACTGCATTGTTGCCAACTTTTCTCTGCACTACTCAGTCTCAGTCCGCTACTAGCTACTGCATTTGTCACTCTAGCACCTAACTGCACCAACTGCAACTGGTCCATCTCATTGTTTAATGTTATGGGGTCCGTAGCAAGGTATTAATTCATGAGGTGGACCTCCTAAAGAATCTTTCCCATAATGTAGCTCTCTAGGGCTACAAAACCAAATCACCCCACCTCACTCCTGGAGGTATATCGGTGGTCATGGAAAATTATTCCTCCAATATTGAGGACATCCTGACGATCTCTGATGAGCCTCATCATTGGGTAATTATATGGCCTTAATTCACCTCATAGCTTAGTCAAACCAGCTTTTATCACAACTTATTACATGTTTTTTATTATATTTTGTTTATGAGATGAGTTAGAGTTGGATATTATACCTAGTGGACTAATATGCATTGAATGCAGGATTGAAGGAGAAAATCAAGGAATTTTAGCAAATACTAAGGTTAAAACTCGAATGGGACAAGCGAGAGGGATTTTAGGAGGTAAATCTTCCTCATTTACTTCTCCCCATTTGAATATTCCTCCATCTATCACACCAGCTCGGAGTGCAAGTATCCAAGCCATGAGGATTAGAAGGCGGCAGAGAAAGTGAGAGACAAAGAGCTAGTTTATATCAAGTTTGGGAGCCGAGCCTCCCTAATTTTAAGGAATTCATTAGGGACTTCAGTTGTATAAGTAGAGAGGCCTAGAGCCTCATTACGATTCGAATTATTGTTTTTAAACTCTAAGCTATTTTCGAGCGCCAGACTTGTGATAGTTTTATTGATGTAATTTTATGTGTTGGTAACAAGAACGATTTTTGTTTTGAGCCAGCACTGAGTTAACTCAAAGGGTTGAAGCTCTTGGGTTAGGGCCCAACCCTAGTAGCCAAGGCTCCTCTTTCTTGTATCTGTATGTTTAGATTAGTCTCATAGCTTCATTGTTAACTTGCCTTTAGATGTGTTTTCGTTGGAAGTAGTGTAGATTGGATTGGTTGTTTATAGTTTGCTTCCATTTGTGCCTTAATTCAATAGCAGGTTAGCATGGATAAAGGAGTACCACAAGGTTGTCAATAGGCGTCTTGGCCTCATTTCCTCCCTTTGGGATCATGATTTGAGGAAGGGACCCTTATACAACCCAAAAAACACAGATTTCTATTTTTTTCATAAGCTTTAGAGTTTAATGTATTTAAATTAGCATTTGATCAGTTTTGCAAAGTAGGCCCCCATTCTCCTCTCTTCTATCTCCACTCTTTCAGTAGATCCCATTCATGCTTTCATTCCTTTCAGCAACTTCCCTCATGCATCATGTAGGCAATTAATTCATTAATTCAGCTTTTCTAGCTTATGAGAATGCTTCTTGTTTACATAGCTTTTTGGGAATTATACATGTTTTATGTAGAGCAGGTTCTTCAGGAGTAGACAAATACTTCATAGCCAACAACCACCTTCCACTTCATCCACCATAGTCATTCCTTGTTTTCACCATTGCCTTCACTAGTTTTCATCATTTTTCATAAAAAATCTTCCAAGCACATTGAGCGAATCCAACCATCCTTTATCTTTGTTGTTGATTTTTGAGTGATCCTAGACCTTCCCTCACTTCACTCCACCCATCTACCACCTTCCCTAAGCCTTCCATCACCTCCAACACCTTCCATTTTTCTCTCGGCTATATCCTATAGGTTTATAGGGAACCTTGTAGGTTTTCCTTAAATGGCCTGTTTTGAGTCCGAGTTGAGGGAAAACCTCTAGGAAGTCACCAAAGGCCTCCCAAGAGTATCCCACACCATCCAACCATCTCCTAACTCTTCCACCCATCCTCCAACATCCTTAATTCACCTACCACATCAACAAAGAAATTAGTTTGCATACTTGATTTTGCATGAAAAGATAAAAAACAAAAACAGAAGTATTCCAGTCCCTTTACTTGCACATTAGTGATGCTTGATGCTTCTTACTTCCATGCTTAGATAGTAGCATTTGGTTCATGTTAATTTAGCATTATTGCAAAGCATAGTTTCTTGGCAGTTAATGAGGAAATGGTGGGATTTAGTATTAAATTTCAGTCTTTTTCATTATTGCAGTAGAGTAGATTTCCTTTTCTTCCATCAAGAAATGCTTCTTCTGACTCCATAGAAGTCTGGCTTGAAAACCTCAATGGTCTCTCACCAGCTGAACTGTGAACAAAAGGCAGAACCATCACTTTTACTTGTGTATACAGCACTATCACCTCCAAGTTTGTACAAACCCCAGGTTGACAAAGTAAAGTTGGTAGCCCATGAGTTGTAGCATTCTTGTTGCAACACTGGTGCTCATCACTTTTTGGCATCGTTTCCGGTGATGTGTCTGAGTAATATGTGAATACTACTTCTTTCTTCTATTTCTTGTCTCTAATATTCTGCCATTAGTTTATTTATGCAAAAGCAATTTAGTTGCTTCCTTTTTTATTTTACATTTTCTGCTTTCCCTTCCATTTTGGAAGCAAGATTTCAATTCAGCAAGTAGTTTTTCATTCAGTTAGTAGTTTTCATTTAATCAGCAATTTCAATTCTGCAAAGTACTTTCCAAGTTTGAAAAAAACACAAAACCAACCCAAAAATATTTCCTTACATGCCTCGTAGGAATAGGTATAACTTAGGGAAATTTTTTCCAAATACCCCCACTGCATCAAACATCCAACCTTCCCTCTTCTTCGGTGGCTTTGAACTGGAGGAACCCTTAGGTGAGCAACCTGACATATTTGAAGAACCTATAGGCGAAGAAGAAGAAGAAGAACCCATTCCCACTGAACCAATGGCTGAAAACAAAAATGACAGAGGGAATAGAGAGAGATTTGAAGGTGCCTTCCCCATTAGGGAAACCAATGGGGACACTAAGATGAAAAATATAAGCCCCTATGCCCTACCTCATTTCCATGGCTTGACCATAGAAGACCCCGATACTTTCCTATTTGAGTTTGTTGTTATATGCCGAACCTATGACTATACAGATAATGAGCAGAAGTTAAAACTATTTCCATCTATCCTCAAGGATGCATCATTGTGCTAGTTCATGGGTTTACCTGGGGATAGCATCACAACTTGGCCTCAGATGCAGCCTGTCTTTAACAACAAGTATCGAGACTATTGTTAGTTAAAGGATACTAAAGAGGAAATTTTTAGGATGACCATAGGTAATGATGAATCCCTAGAGGATTATGAAGAAAGATTCCAGCTTAATTACAAAAGGGCCAAGTGCACACTTGACCCTGAGTCACTAAAGCTGGTCCTGCTTAGGGGAGTAAGGGAACATCTTCTAAATACCTTACACTTGTTAGCAGGAGGAGATATCTACCAATTACCCTATGAGGATATCAAGATTGTCTTTAGAAACCCTTCTAGGGTAGCTAGGAAAAAGGGTAGGGGTAGTCAACCTATGGTTAGTACATCCTCTTCCAACTCATCCATCAAGGGTGAAATTGGAAACATGCTGGAAGATTTCAAGAGTGAGATGCTGCAAACCCTTGCCTTACAAATGGACACTATGCACATTAAGAGAAAGTAGGAGGAAGCAGAGAGAGCCTTGGCCATTTTTTGTCCTAAATGAACTAGGAGGCATCCTAAGAATGAATGTCCATTGAATTCTATTGAAATTTTCTCAGTTTGTGAAGAAAACCACTCCACAGACAAGTGCCCTTCTTTGCCTGGACCCAAAGTTGTATATTAAGGAGTTGAGGGGTCACTGAGAAACTCTACTACATAAACCAAAGGAGACCTCATGGACCTAGACCATACCAGAGGGCATGCAAGGGTCTTCCCATGCATATTACAACCCCAACCAGACCACATCCATACCTTCTTGGGGACCTCCTGCTCATCCTTCCTGGTTTACACCTCCTCCTTGGTACTTTGCATCTCAGTATCACTCCCAGCCAGCCAGTCAGTCATTTCAACCATATGCTCTGCCACAACCTCAGTCAAATGCACCACCACAAGGGTGGAGGCCCCAATACAACAATGCTCCAACTCTATTGAGTCCACCACGTGCCCAACAATAGTTGTTACACTCTGGTCCACCAAACCAACCCCATATGCCTACCCAGCCAAATCTGAACCCAAACAAATGACAAGCTTAGCAAGTATACAGTGGAGAGACATCATATCCAGCTTATGTTGTGGAAATCCAGGAGATTAACCTGAGATCTGGGAAAGTTCTCTCGGATAACCAACCTCCACCTCCACCTAGGGAGGTTGAGGAAGAAAGAGAGGAAAGGATTCTTAAAGTGAATCCACCCTTTCCTAAGAGATTAACCTAACCACTCCAGCCTACCCGAAAAGAGACTGAACTCCTGGGAGAATTGAAAAATCTATGTGTAAAGATTCCACTTCTCTAAGCAATAAAAGATGTTCCTATTTACAATAATTTGATTAAGGAGAAGTGCTTCAAGCATCCAGGGAAGCGAAGAAGAGATGCACCTACCATTAATGTCATTGGACAGTTGTCTGACTTAATGATGGGGCAGGTAATATGTCCAAAGTATTTGGACCCTAAAAGCCCTGTAGTAGATGTGCACATCAATGGTACCATTGTCCCACACACTTTGATCAATCTTGGGGCTTCCATTAATGTGATGACCAAGGACAACATGCTCAACCTCAACCTCCAAGGTTCATTGAAGAATACCACAACAGTTATGCAAATTGCAGACTGATCCATAGTGACCCATGAGGGGATTGTGGAGGATGTGATGGTCTCCATTGACTCTTGGGAGTACCCTACAGATTTCCTAGTTCTCCAGCCTAAGGCTAAGCTTACTAGTTACCCTCTCATCCTTGGGAGAACCTGGTTGGCCACTGTCGATGCTTACATCAGTTGCAGAGCTGGGAATATGAACATCAAGAATGGGCATATGTCCAATAATTTAGTCCTATACCCTCCTTCTCAGCCATCTCTAGAACATGATTTACCTTTATGGTAGGAGGAGGAGGAAGAAGATGAGATTTATTTCGCCCAACTTTATACTTTAGAAACAACCATGGGAGGAGGACAACAGGATGATTTGATTGAACACCTACTCCAAAGTCCAAATCCCAATACATTTCCCTTAGAAGATGTAGTAAAGGAAACCCAGAAAAATCATCCAATTAACCTATGCTTGGCTGATTCCACCCCCTTCTGTCTCAAAACATAGAATTTGGCCCTGAGAGAACCTTGAAAATCAATCCACCTCTTTCTTCTCTCCAAGAAGAGAAGTTATGAAACATGTTGATGAGCCCCATAAATGGGTAATTATATGGGCTCATTTTGCCTCCTAACTCAGATTAATCCACCATTCTCATTAGTTTATTGCATTTTTTTTATTATATTTATGCTAATAGAGTGAATTGGGTTAGTCATTATGCCATGAAGTCTAATGTGTGCTTTATGCATATTTTTGGTCAATTTTGAGACAAAGTCAAAGGTTTAATGAGCATTTGGCAGCCAATATTCGAGGAAAACAAGGGAGAGGATTTGTAGGAGGGTTCCCCCCTCATTTATGACCCCCTACTTTGAATCCTCCTTCAGAAGGCTCGGAGCACAAGCAGCCACATTAATGCATCAAAAGGGCAGCCGAGCAAGTGAAGAAGAACTGTTGTCTATCTGTGGTCTTGGGAGTCAAGCCTCCTTGATTTTAGGAGAGTTATTGGGGATTCATTTTTATAAATAGGGGAGCTTAGGGTCTCAGTAGGTTAGTTGGATGTTAGTCAAATTTTCGTACTTTTTTGCAGCTTTTGCTCAGCTCATTTTCGAGCTTACTTCTGTGGAAAGTTTTATGTAATAGGATTATTATTTTGATAATGAAGATGAAATATTTTCTGAGCCAGCATTGAGTTCTCTCAGAGGGCTGAAGCTCTTGGGTTAGGGCCCAACCCAAGCTGCCCAACACCTCCTTTTTTGTACTTATATGTTTTGTTGCAATTCATGAATTAGTTACTGTTGGATAGATTTCTTCCTTAGTAAAATAAGTTGCTTTTTAGTGATTTACATAAGTTGTTTCCATTTCAGTTGCTAAAGTAGGTTAAATAGTGGTAAGAGAAAGATACAAAAAGGCCATCAACAGATCCTTGACCTCCTTTCCTCCCTTTGGGACCATGAACTGAGGTCAAGGTCTGCTTGCTGCCATAAAAACACAGTTTTGCTTCTTCCATGCAATTTCTAGTGTTACAATTTGATTTAGAAGTTAATGCTTTGCTTTAGATCCATTTTTCCATGCTTATTTTTGTTTCTGCAATAAATCTCTTTCCATGCTTTCCTTCCCATATAGTATTGTTCAGCATTTTATTTTCCTAGATCAGAATTTAGGTCAACATGAGATATAGTTCTGTTTTTTTGTACAGCTAGTTCTTTTCTTGCTCAGTTTCAGTGTTTGATTTGCATCTATATTGCAATACATCTCTGCTCAAAATAATTCATTAAAGTAGCCATCACCATCTCTTTTGCTACATGTTTCACAGGTCATTCACAGCCCTTCACAAATATGCCCTAATTTTTGCATTTTTCTCATAAGCTTTCCTCTCGTCTCTTGAACAAATCCAACCATCATTTTCTTTCCTAGTCATCCTTGATGAACTTCAGGCACCTTAACACATCCCTCTAGTCTTTAGCTACCCTTTCCCACCATTTTTTCCACCTTTAAAACCTCTCAAACAGCCCTCGACACCCTCCTGTAGATGCTCCTGTAGATCCCCTGCAGCCTCCTATAGAATTTCCTGTAAGTGACTTTTTGAAGTCTGATTGTAGGGAAAGCCTCCATAAGGTTGCTAGAGGCCTATTTAGTACCGCTCCACACCTTCCTACACCTATGAAATCCCAAAGTCACCCTCCATCACCACCTAATCGCTGCCACATCCATAAACGAATAAGTTACATGCACAACAATTTCACATAAAATACATTAAAATCCAAAAAAGACAATTCTTCCTCATTTCCTTCTAGAAATTGCTTGAATAGGTGTAGTTTACTTCCTCGGTAGGTAATGGCACTCCTTTCCTAGATTTTCACCTCTCTTCTTGCAAAATTAGGGTTAGTCGGTAAATTAGGGTTTGCTAGGTTTACTGCACATTTCAATCTTCTTTCTCTTTCCGCAAGTAGAATAGCCTTTGTAGAGTTAGCTTTCTTTCATCACATTTAAAGTTTCTTTTGGAATTCATAGAAGTTGGCTTGAGCTCCTAGTAATCTTGTGGAAGCTGACCAAGTGATAGCCTGCAGTAGGAACTAGTACTTGTGCATACAGCATTGTCGCTTCCAAGTTTGTTATGAACTACCTGGTTGATAAAAGTAAAGTAGGAAGCCCCAGAAGTTGCAACATTATTGTTGCAATACTGGTGCTCACCACTTTTTGGCGTCGTTGCCGGGGAAGCATTAGAGTATGTTTTTATTACTGTTTTTCTTCTGTTTGCTACTACAACATTCTACTAAGTAGTTCATTTCAGCAAAAGTAGAGTAGTTGTTCCTTTCAATTCCTTCATTTCCTTGCTTTCATTTCAATTCTACAATTTCCATTTCAATAAAAGTAGATTAGCCCTTTCAATTTTGCAATTTCCATTTCAACAAAAGTAGATTAGTCATTTCCTTGCTTTCAATTCAGTTCCACAATTTCCTTTCAGCAAATTCATTTCAGTAGTTGCAATTTGTTTGTTCAATCAATTTCAGTTTTGTAGGTACAAGTAGAAAATACAAAAATCACCAAAAAAAGAGATTCCCATTCATGTCTCGTAGGAATAGAGAATTCAGGGAAAATCCTACCTAACACCCCCACCACATCACAAAACCACCCTTCTCTCTTCTACGGTGGTAGTGATCCAAAAGAAATTTTAGGTGAACAACCAGAGATATTTGAAGAACCTATAGGAGAAGAAGAGGAAGAAACCATCCCTCCTGAGACAATGTTTGAAAACACAAATGCTAGGGGGAATGGAGAAAGAGTAGAGGGTACCTTTCCCATCTGTGAAACCAATGGGGACACTAAAATGAAGAACACGAGCCCTTCAACCTTACCTCACTTCCATGGATTGACTACGGAAAATCCTACAACCTTTTTGTTTGAGTTTGTTGTTATCTGTTGGACCTATGACTATGCAGAAGATGAGAAGAAGTTGAAACTGTTTCCTTCTACCCTCAAGGATGTAGCATTTCACTGGTTCATGGGGTTACTTACGAATAGCATCACAACTTGGGCTCAAATGCAGCAAGCCTTTAATAACAAATATCAGAACTATTATAGGTCAAAATATACCAAGGAAGAAATCTTCCAAATGACTATGGGAAGTGATGAATCCTTGGAAGATAATGAAGAGAGGTTCCAGCTCAGTTACAAAAGGGCTAGGTGCACACTTGATCCCAAATCTCTGAATTTCGTCCTACTCAGAGGAATTCCGAAAGACCTTCTAGACACCCTCCATTTGTTGGTTGGGGGAGACATCTACCAACTACCTTATGAAGACATAAAGACTGTTTTTAGAAACCATTCTAGGGCAACTAGAAAGAGAGGTAGGGGGATTCAACCCATAGCTAGTACCTCCTCATCCAGTTTGTCTCTCAAAGGTGAACTTGGAAACATGCTGGAAGAATTCAAGAGTGAGATGTTGCAGACTCTTGCCATGCAAACGGATACCTTGCATATCAAAAGGAAACAAGAGGAAGCAGAGAGTGCTTTGGCCATTTTTTGTCCTAGGTGCACCAGAAGACATCTTAGGAACGAATGTCCATTGAAATCTATAGAGGTTTGTTCAGTCTGTGAAGAAGATCATTCTACAAATAAGTGCCCTTCCTTGCTCAGACATAAAGTTTTATACCAAGGGGCCGAAGGAGCCACTAAACCACTCTATTTCATGAACCAAAGGAGACCACTTGGACCTAGACCTTACCAGCATGGAATACAAGGGACTTCCCAGGCATACTACAACCCCAATCAAGCCACTTCCATACCTTCTTGGGGTCCCCCTTCTCACCCTTCCTAGTCCACACCTCCTCCTTGGTCATATCCATCTCAATATCATGCTCAACCAACCACTCACTCCTTTCACTCCTATGCTCAGCCACAGCCTCAGTGGAATGCATCTCCTCAGGGGTGGAGGCCCCAGTACAACTCTCCTCTTGCTCTTTTGCCTTCACCACGTGCACAATCTCAACCATTGCCTCCTGCTCCACCAAGGCAACCCCAAATGTCTGCTCAACTGAACCTAAACCCGAACAACAAATAGGCTCAGCAAGTATATAGTGGGGAACCATCATGCCCCACCTATGATGTGGAGATTTAGGAGATTAACTTGTGATCTGGAAAGGTTCTCCCAAACAACCAGCCTCCCCCTAAGGAGGATGAGGAAGATAAAGATGAAAGTGAACCGAAATTGATTTCACCCTTTCCTGAGAGATTATCTGGGACAACCCAACCTACCCCAGAAGAAACTGAACTTCTGGGAGAATTGAAACAACTATGTATAAAGATACCACTTCTCCAAGCCATAAAATATGTGCCTATATACAACAAAATGATCAAAGAGAAGTGCTTTAGGCATCCAAGCAGGCACAAGAGAGATGCCCCAACCATCAATGTCATAGGACAATTGTCCAACCTAATGTTGGGGCAGGTAATTTCTGAAGTATCTAGACCCTAGAAGCCTAGTAGTTGATGTCCACCTCAATGGCACCATGATTCCCTATACCCTAATTGATCTAGGGGCTTCCATTAATGTCACGACCAAGGACACTATGCTTAAGCTCAAATTCCAAGGCTCCCTGAGAAAGGCCACAACCATACTATAGTTAGCAGACCGCTCCACCGTGACCCCAGAAGGGATTGTGGAGGATGTGATGGTCTCCATTTTTTTCTTGGGAGTACCCTGCTAATTTCCCGGTTCTCTAGCCAAAGGAAAATATCACTGGGTATCCTCTCATCCTAAGAAGACCCTGGTCAGATACTGCATATGCCTACATCAGCTATCAAGCTGGGAACATGACAATCAAGAACGGGCATATGTCCAAGTAGCTAATCCTATACCCTCCTGCCCAACCCTTGCTAGAACATGATCTACCTCTTTGGTTGGAGGAGGAGGATGAGGATGAAGTCTATGTTGCACCACTTTGTACAGTAGAAAATGCCATGGGCGGGGGGGGGAATTGCAAACTGAGGATGATATCATTGAAAATTCAATTCAGAATCCACCCCTTAGTATTTTGCCATTAGAAGATCTAATGAAAGAACCCCAAGACAATTTCTTAGCTGATTTTTGTGTGGCCGACCTGACCTCTCTCCTTGTTAAGAATATAGAGTTCAGCCCTGAAAAAACTTTGAAAATCAACACATCCCTATCCACCTCCCAGGAAAAGGAATTGTGTAGCTTATTGAGAAAACATTTAGATGCCTTCACCTGGAGCTATAAGGAGATGAAGGGAGTGCACCCTTCAGTTTGCACTCATCACATTTTGATGCGAATTGGATCCTCAAACAATTCCATGATTGTTAAGAATGAATGACAGACTTCAAGAAATATTATGGCTATCAGAAATAACCTCTAAATAACGATAATTTGCAGCCAGCTTGGAGCAACGAGGACCTTTGAGCAAATTGCTAATCGCGTATCGTTGGGCAAAACCCCTCGAGAAGGAAAAGCCCCGAGTGCTCGATCACAAGGGAAACCAAAAAACTGTGGGAAAGCGCTAAAACTGACATGCGGGTCCCACGCTCAAAACCAGCAGAATATCGGAGGCATTTCAGGTAGTAAGTGGGTTTGGCTGAAGACCCAGTGATTCCATACACTGAGTGACATGTGTCTGGTGGGGAGAGAGAAAAACTGCTTACATTGCGGACTAATGGTTGAGCAACTCAACTGTGCGACATAAGCGAAGACCAAATCAAACGACGGAGGTTCAACCCGATGGATGACCAGACCCAAGGGAGAAATAAGCTATGGCGCATAAATATTTAAAGTCCGATTTGACCGATGAGTTGACAAAAGAATCCGTTTAGCAGGCATCTAGGAAATAAAGGAAAAAACTGATCGTTCAGGAAGAACTAACACTCAGTTCTCAAGAAGACAGGTGGCCACCTCTCTGCGAAGCGTTACGCAACAATGATGATGTAGGGCAGAGGAGTCCCAGTGGATAGAGGCAGGCGATTTAGAGATTCGAGAAGACGAAGCGAACAGTCGAAGAAACGAACTAGCTTTAAAGCCACGAGCTAACAGAGACAAGACAGAGACACAGTGAGGTAGAGAAGCAGTGAAGAAGCTGAAGGCTGAGAGACATAGAAAGAAAGGCAAAATTGCAGAGAACAGAGAAGCCGAGCTGACCATTAGAGTAAGGGCAACATCGAGCAAACAAAGACCAATTGAGGTCGAAATTCAGTGAGGGGAGTCTGTGAACTCCAAGGACTTGGGAATTCCAAGTGTCGTCCTAGTGATCATCCTCTGCCAAATGAGACTCAAATTGAGCTCCTTATTGTAAGACTCTACTTTGAAAACATAATAAAAAGGCCACCACTGAAAGCTAGACCAGGAGACATAGCCCAGGAGGAGTGGACGAACTCATTATTAAATTTTGTTGTGCTTCTGTTTTGCCTACTATGATCTCTTACTGTTTCAAGCTTCTATTTATTTTGAAATCTTATTGATCTGTTGCTTAAGATAACATAGACACACACACCAGCACATGAGTCTGTAATACCTTCATTAATTTCTTGAGGTCGCGTAGGGGTGATTTTAGATCAAGTGGTATCAGAGCTATAGGTTGTTAAGGCTAGACAAGCTTGTGCTGGATTTAGTTGTTGAATGCTAACTAGATCAAAGCTCAAACTAAGAGAAGGAGAGTTGTTCGAAACTAATCCTGAAATTGGAAGAGTCTATCCTCAGAAGAGAATGTTGGAGGAAGGTTTTGTGGGGCCAGACCCTCAATTTATAGATAGTTTCTTGGCCATAAGGTCCATGGTAGAGGAAATGTATAAGGACTTTAGAAAACATAAAGATGAAGATTCATCAAGCTCCAAACAAGATAAAGGAGAAGAAGAGTCTCTCCTCCATGACCACTCAAAAGGCAAAGGGAAAGAAGGAAACTTTCTCACACCTCCTAATAGCCCTGAACATAAAAAGAAGACATCATTGATTAAACTAGATGTTAAATTTGATTTACCAATATATGATGGAGAGTTGAATGCAGAAAAGATGGACAATTGGATTAGACAAATTGATGTTTATTACAGAGTGTAGAGTATCGATTCAGACAAGAGCAAGATTCAGCTGGCTAGCCTACGCCTTGGAGGCACCACCAAGCTGACATGAAGAGACATGGTAAGACTCTTTCTGTCTGGAGTGATTTTGTTTCTATAATAAAAAATCAGTTCTATCCACTGGCCTACATGCAGCAAGCCATGATGAGCTGGAAAAATCTTCGACAATTGAAAGGGCAAAGTGTACAAGTTTACACCCAAGAATTTAGGAAGAGAGATTTGATTCTAGGAATCTCATTAGACTCACTTGAGACTCTATTGAAGTACATCGGTGGTCTACACAGCTACATGAGGCACACTATCCTCATGTTTAATCCCATAGTATAGATGAGGTATCTGTTCAAGCTACGCATCTAGAAACTAGAGGAAAGAATGGGAACCCAGAAGTTGGGGGATCATCCCAACCCACTGCAAGCAAGAATAAGGAGAAAAGAAAACAAAAATGGAAAGCAAGGAAGGCCACCACTACACAGAAAAGAAAGTCTTCTTGCACTTACTGTAAGAAGGATGGGCATGATGATGAGCACTGTTGGATTCTGCATCCGGAGCTAAGACCTAAGAAGTTCGAGGGCAATAAGAAGAAGATTGTTGCAGCTATTCAGAAAGATTTGGGGTCGAACTTAGGAGATGAAGCAACCATTGCAGCCACAGGTATAAAAGGTTTTCCACTTTAGAGAGTGCAGAAATCAAGAAGCAGGTGCAGGAGTTGCTCGAGAAGGGGTTCATCAAACATAGCACATCACCATGTGGATCTCCAATAGTTTTGGTAAGAAATAAAGATGGCTCTTGGAGAATGTGCATTGATTACCGAACACTGAATAAGTTAACAATCAAAAATCATTATCCCCTTCCTTGCGTAGATGATCTATTAGATCAATTGAAATAAGTTGTTTATTTTTCCAAGTTAGACTTGCATAGTGGATATCATCAGGTCAGAGTTGCAGAACAAGATGCATGGAAGACTGTTTTCAAAACAAAGTAGGGATTGTATGAGTGGCTGGTTATGCCTTTTGGCTTAACTAATGCTCTTGCTACTTTCATGAGAATAATGAATGATGTACTCAAACCTTTTCTTGATGATTTTGTTATTGTATA
>APFE030101942.1:0-18644 GCA_000404065.3 Pinus taeda
AAAATATTGCTCCATCTGAAGTATCCAATTTACCGGAGCCTTGCCATCAAACTTCCTCATCTTGCTTTTTCTTGATTTTAGGGGCTCGATCTTGAAACGACTGTAATTCTATACTTTCGGATATTTAAGTTCTGAAATTACAACCTGTAGTAGCCCTTCGCATCCTATTTCCAATGCCACTAGTCTGATCCAAATTGGATTCTCCAAGGAAGAGTTATACAAAATCTCCCACCGTGACCTGATTATAGACTAGTTTAGTAGAGCGAACTTGTATGACGCGCCATGTGTAACTTTTTTGACCTTTGGCTTTGAAAAATATATATAGGAAAATAAAGTCTGTCCTTTCTCTATACCTTCTTACGAAATTTCAATCCAATGCTCACAGAGAAATTTATGATGATTTTCCCCAGGTCACCTGTTTGGAATGTAATTCAGGACTCTCCAAAAAGAACAACTTCCTAAGATCATATCTCTGCAAGTATAGTGCGAAAATCTCTAAAATTTGGACCCGAGGTTCAGTGTGATTTCACCTCAAATGGGTTTTGTTTTTTGCTTCTGAACCGTCGCAGAAAAATAGTCATAACGAAAATTCCATGATGACCTATTTGGAGTAGTGAAACCCTAGAATCCAAAGCTCTAATACGAAATGTTATGAAACCAACTCATAAAAAGATAGAAAACATAGATAAATGCCTTAGAATTCAGCGCCTTTGAGGGGGCAACCTCCTTTGTATTACACAAATTAATCATTCCTTGATGATACAAATGGAAAGACCTCCTTTCTATATATAGGAGTCTAAGCGGTCATAATATAATTAGAGCCGACATAACAATAATAATGTAAGGGCACAATAATAACAATAGTGGGCTTCTATGGGGCACAACAGTAAAAATATGGGCACTACATGGGTACATCAATATAATAAGGGGGTTGTAATAATAACAATAAGGGGTTACACTAGTAGTATAGGGGCCTAACAGGACTAAAATAGAAGAATTATTAGACAAGGGAGAAATCACTTTGAAATTGAAATTCCATCTAGTGATCTGGTCTCCAAAAAGACCTTATACATCCACAGAAGACAAAGACCAGTTTTTTAGCCATTGTTCTAAAGCTACTCTAGTTTGTGAACCATCCACCTTGGCATCCTAAATCAAAATTATATTTAGGTTATGGATTTTAATCATCATTTTGATGGCTATCTATTTTCAAGCACCCCCACCCCTCTTACACTGGAAGAAAGATCAATCATGAGGGAAATTGTTTTAGGGAATTCCTTGCTCTAAGGGTGTGGAGCTATAAAAAGGGTCTCTTTCACCTCTAGTTACCTCACATTAATATGTCAATCCGGGAACATTTCGGTATTTCAAAGAGTGTCTCAGTCTGAGGCTTAGCATTTTCCAGAGTAATGCTCATAGTATAGTTGTTTGAAACTACAAAAGTAAATGGATGCGTGTCTACAACTTAACTACATCAAAAGGCTAAATCACACATTCAGATATTAAGCAATGTATCAGTCAAGGGTTCGGTAGCAATAACCCATCCATTTAGAAACTGATGGAAAAGAAATCGGAGAACAGATCAAGGGTCTAGCAGCCGGGCAGCAGATGCCAATGCTCACTACAGCTTGAGATCGTCCTTCATACCAAAATAACAAATAACAAGAAATGGAATAGCAGATAAAGAGAATAGCAATGAAACGGAACAAAAACCTTATAATGGAACAATAATTTGAAAATGGAATAGTAATTCAGAAATGGAACAAAAATTCGGAAATAGAACAACAATTTGGAAATGGAATAACAATTCAGAAATGGAACAACAATTCGGAAATGGAACAAAAATTCGGAAATGGAACAACAATCAAGGAATAGAGAAATAACTAAGTCTAACAAGCTGTGAATCTGTTCAATCACATGCATTAGTCATAACCAAACATCAATCCTTCATTCCTCAAAGATGTACACACAAATGGAACATCACTGCCTACAGATACATGATGGAACGACACTGAAAACCATATAAACATAATGTGCTCAGTCTAATTCAGTTGTCACTCTAATTAGAAAGCGTACAATTGCATCTCAAGATGAAATAGTAATATTAAAGAATTCAATAATCATATAAAATCAGAGCTTCCAAGATAAATTCTGTAATGCTAAGGTACACTGGCATAACACAAAAACTTTGTAATGGAACAACAATATCCTGTAGAAATTAAGCGTATTATACCAACACCTAAAGGAATAGTAACATGATGCAACGTCAATACAACACTTTTGTTTGCAAGAACATTAATGGATTAAACACGGCAGAGCATGTGACATAAACTCTATAAAACACGTCAGATTACCAGATCACGTTGATAAGCAAACCACACAGAAACCACGCGTAATGATACAAGAGCAAGTGTCCTCTAGGGTCGGGCCCTTAGCCTCCAAGGGTACACCACTTAATGTTATTCCAAGCTCAAAGATAAAAGAGTAACCAAGTCTGTATTAATGCATGAAGTAAAATTACAATAAAGAAAGTCTTAACAGGATGTAATGATCATAGTCTTGATCTTTTAAAAGAAATCACATAAGAGCATAAAAACCCCTTGCTTTAGCTAACAATGTTGCCCCTTATATAAGGGTGATGACAGAGATATATATATTCAGAAATAGATAAAACAACGATCCCTCGGGATCAAGGATCCTGAGGGATTCGCAGAATCATTGATCCTGAGTCACTTCTTCTCTTTTCTGTGCCGAGCTGGTATCTCCACTTCCTTTCCTGGTTGGTCCGTTTTGATCTAGTTTGCATGTGGTCTCCTATCAAAGGGATAGCAGTTAATCCATCTTTGACTTTTCCTTTAGGATGGCCACATTTCGTTTTTCCTCCCTCTTGTACATGGAAATGACAATTGTCAGCATTCTATATTAGTCTCACATGTTTCGTTATAATTCTTTATCATTTTCTAAATTCATAATACAAAAAGGCTTATAAGTCCTAATGAAAAGATACTGAAATAACCATCAAAACATACCTTCTTTGACACTCCACACACCCCCCTGCTTACTCTTTTTCATGGCCTTATGAAAACATTGTAGTTGACATGCAAGACAGTGAGTGAGTAGGTTGGAGATGGAATCTCATGTGAGGGCCTACAGTCGTGATGCGAAACTAGGTAATCAAAATAATGGCTTGTCTGACTCTCAGGCATCTCATACAGGGCTTGGTATCTAGGTGCAGGATGCCAAATGATTGGACTTCGAAACCTATATCCTAACCAGGATGGCCCTGCCCTCAAAACAATTTCACCATAGAGGGGAAAATGGTTGGCAGCTAGTTTAAAATTCTCATACTTAAATGGTTCTCTGAGCTGGATATTCGAATTAGATATTCGATATCGAAATTTAGCTGCATCAATGGCAGGGTCTTTGATAGAGCAAAAGTATTCAAGTCCCTGCCAAATGATTGCCTCATGCATGGTTCCTAATGCTTCAATCACTCCTGGAGTCTTCATGAAATTTCTATGTTTCCTCTATAACTGTGCCGGGTCCCTAGGCTCAGCTCTTATCCATAGATCTAATCCGTTTTATTGTCTTTGAAAAGTGTTATAGGCTTTGATCCATTTAATTTGATTAACTGCAAATGAAATAAATGCCTATAATTGAATGTCCCCAACAAAAGGGCCAAGGTTCAGTTCGGTCTCCTGTTCTAGTACAAGGTTATGCAAGTAAAATTCACACAATAATATTTGCACTTTTACCCCGTAGTGTTTATAGCAGTTTATGAAATCATCTATGGTGTTAATTTGTATGGGAGCACCTACTTTAACAACCTTCATTTTCAATTGTAAATACCTTTCCATTAAAAACAGGGCATAGTTCTTAGCAGACACTCTACATGCTAGGACGTCATTGTATAGAGAACACAAGGTATCCATCTGTTTGATAACTACATCTAACCTACGAGTTACCTTTGCAACTTTATGTTGCTCCTTCTGCCATCCTTCAAAGGCCCGGATTTCAGATAAGTTGACGTTCCTTAGCTACGGCTGTAGTTCTTCATATTTTTCTCGGGGGACCTTTTGCTCCCTAAGCTTTTCTGCTTCTTGCTGAGCTTGCTTTAAACCCTTCTGGAGGGTTACTATTTTCGGATCCTTTTTCCATGCAGCAGTGGAGGCTGGGAGCTTTACCTGAACTTTCCTATTACACTACTTCAAGTTCAGAATCCTTATTACTTCTGAAGGTGGTGCCTCTATCTGAATTATCTTATCACGAGCCATCATTTCATCCATTTCTATTTTAACACGAACATCATCCCATTGTTGTTCATTTTCAATTAGAACAACAATCTGGTTTTCAGCTTCATTTGGAACAACAACTTGGCTTTTGTCGGGGTTTTGAGTAGCAGGATGGATTCTTGTCCTCCGCCTCTTGCCCTTAAGGGGTTTTGCTGGTGTGGTCAAACTTTTTCTTCCTAAAGTCCCTTTTACCCTTTGCCTCACCTTTAGAATCCTAATCTGCTGGTGAAGCTGGACTATTATGTTCAATAATATCTGTTGTTCCTTTCATAATTCCCTTATTTTCGCCATTTCTTCAGAAGGAACAGTAGGTTGTTTACCGCGGTCTAGAATGTGGCTAGCTTCCTGATTTTCTCCCTAGGGTGGCTGTTCCGAGGCAAGAACCTTAATTGGCTCTGTTATTTCTTGGGCTATTTCTTTCTCTGCCCTTATTTCCTCCAGACTTTCTTCTGGTGCCTTCTGATTAGGAACGGGTTGTTCCTGCTCAGCATTTTCTGACATTTTCTCATCATGAATAGACAGAGTTTCTACTTCTGCCTCTTTTGCACGTGATTCCTCAGGTGCATCTTTCTCCTGGGGTTTCTCTTTGGCATGGAGGTTTGATGGACTTGAAGGTTGGCCATATTGGCCCATATTGGCCAAAACTTTGGCCAATTCATCTTCCCCTAATGGGTCTTGTAATGGGCTTCCTTCCTGCTGTTCTATTCCCTCCTCCTGCTCGGACTGCTCGGCTTCTTTTCCCTCGTCTCCTTCCTCCTTAGATTTCTCATTTTCTTCCTCTTTTTCTTCTTCTTCTTCTACAGATTTCTCTACCTCCTCTTCTTCTTCTTCTTCTGCAGATTGTTCTGCCTTCTCTTCTTCTTCTTCTTCTTCTTTTTCTTCTGCTTCTGCAGACTGCTCTGCTTCCTCATCCTACACTTCTGTTCCCTTGTCTTCCCATGGGGATTGCTCATCCTTGATTTCCACCGGCTGGCTACTGCCTTCCTGGGGCTTCTCCAGCCCCCCTCATAGCCATGCTAGCTAGACTGATTTCCTGCGTTTTTCTAGTTGCTCGGGTGTGCTGGTAACATGTTTCCGCTTTACTAATTTCTTGTGTTTTTCGGGTTGCTCGGGTGTGCTAGTGACCTTCTTCCATTTTTCTGGACGTTGGGGTGTGCTAGTGACTTGTTTTTGTTTTTCCAAACATTCAGGTGTGGTCAACCCCCCATTTACAATGGTAATTAGTTCTTCCCAACTACTCTGCTGCTAGGTGAGACTATGGTTTACTATCAACCGAATCAATCCATGATGACTAACAACTGACTCTACGTGTTGTGCCTTTTTCATGCTTCATGCAACATCATGAAGTAATGAATTCAACAATGCAGGTAAATTTACAAAGCATTTATGTTTTAGAACAGCTAAGAGTTTAAGATCTCGTGGTCTTACCACGTCTTTTCTACCTTCATAGGTGATATAGCTTTGGATGGTCTTTGCTAATTCTACCCACGGCTCTCCTAGTGTTGCTAGCAACACCTCCTTTCTTCGAATTGTCAGGCTTTGTCCCCCGTCGTGGAAGATCTCTATAATCTTCTGCAACCTTTCCTTCTTTAACGTCCATACTGGTCCAGTGGCTGGCAGTCCCGAGACTTCTGCGATTATGTCATCAGTGGCTTCTATACATTTTCCTCTTACTATGGAGTAGTCCTCTTGCAAGTTCTACAAGAATTCAATCCCTACTGTTTCATTAGACTCCCTCAAGCGGTTAAGATAGGTCAGCCATCCTGCTCTTGCCAGGATTTCTCGGGCAGCAACCGAAACAGTTAACACTTGCTTCTCTACAAATTGATCTTCCTCCCATAGTTTTGCTACGAATTCTCAAAGGAACAGCAGCTGTTTGTTGAAACAAAGAGAAGATGACGGATGTAAAACTCATTCAAACTCTAATGCTGCAGCATATACAGTGGAAATGGCTTTGAATAGCAAATCATGCAGAAAAAACAAAAAAATAAGAAGACATAATACCATTGAGTCGTGCTATACCCTAGTACACAATCTCCCAAATAGCGAGCTGACATGTAGTCTAGGGAATGATGAGGTTAACCTCCCCCCCGCAATGTGATAGGTTGTCCCAATCATCAAATAAAGGAGCAGCGCCCGTTCTGCAACAAAGTCTTTAAGGAACAACATATGGCAATATGCCATGTTTACAAAAACAACCTATTACTAAAATCGAGGTATAAAGTTGCGTCGCTTTAATAAGTAAGAGATTGCGTTGATTTGATACAAGGTTAGGGATAAGACATTTGCCGTAAATAGAGAGTCTCATGCGGTCATTGTCACTGGTTCTGTAATGATTGGTGATAATATATAGTCATGTGTTATATGGTTGGGGTAATAACATATAATTGATTACCACAGCATAAGAAACAAAAGGATGCAACTAACTTACCTATTGGTGTAAATAATGCGACTTCAATACCATTAACAGTGCTCTACTATTGACACGTGTCCATAACCTTGGCAGAGTTGTTTATTTCACCCATGGAACCATAGTCCTTTGTGTATGCTAGGGAACGTTGTATAATGTCAAAATGTAGGCCATTATGCTGGCTTGGAGACCAGTTAGCCATAATGCCATTCACGAGGAAGGAGCGAATAGTGGGCAGATCGGCTCGTGATGAGACCTCCTGTTCCAAGGGTTGTTTGTTTGATATACCTTTTGGACCATTTCCCTGGTGTGGTGGCCATTATGGGAATGCCACTTCGCTTTCGTCTTGATGATAATGGTAGTCTAGCTCTTAATGAGACTTCCTATCCTATAATTTGACAATTTAGAAACCATGTTTGCTCCCTTTTTTTTGTTTTTCATGAAGTGCCTTCCCTATTTATACACAAAGGGTGGTTCAACACTCCTTAAGAGTAGGAATGGTGGAAGAAGTCTTAATATCCCAATAGAAAGGTATAGATCCTTTGCTCTTATTGCTGAATGATAATCAAAGAGGATTAAAAAGGGACCATCATTGATACAGATAACCAATCAGAACGGAATTAGTAGAACAATGACAGCAAAAGATGATTAATAAGCATGCCTTTCCTTCTTCCTTCTCACCAATTTAGGGCAGTTTCTTATAAAGATAGCGATTTATGATTGACTGATTTCCGTATGTTGTGTTTTTATTCCCATTACATAAGTGCATAGCCGTATTCAAAAAGACTTGAAAGAACATGAGCAATAAGCATCCTCAATTTAGAATAGCAAAAGGAACAAGCTATTTCACAAGGAGAGCAAAATCATACAAGTGGTGTTCCTTTTGAGGAAGGGAACAACAATAGTTCACAAATGTTGTTCCTTTGGAAAAGGAATAGCAAAAACATACAAATGCCATTCCTTTGGAAAATGAACAACAGAAATAAAAAATGTTATTCCTTTGGAAAAGGAATAGCAGAAAGCAAAAGTGTTGTTCCTTTGGAGAAGGAACAACAAAAATAAAACATGTTGTTCCTTTGGAAAAGGAACAGCAGAAAGCAAAAGTGTTGTTCTTTTGGAAAAGGAACAACAAAAACACACAAATGTCGTTCCTTTGGAAAAGGAACAACAGAATCAAAAGTGTTGTTCCTTTGGAAAAGGAACAACAAAAATCCAAAATTGTTGTTCCTTTGAAAAAGGAACAGCAAAAACACACAAATGTTGTTCCTTTGGAAAATGAATGGCAAAAACACACAAATGTTGTTGCTTTGGAAAAAGGAAAAACAAAAGCACACAAATGTTGTTCCTTTGGAAAAAGGAACAACAAAAACACACAAATGATGTTCCTTTGGAAAAAGGAACAGCAAAAACACACAATTGTTGTCCCTTTGGAAAAAGAAACAGCAAGAACACACAAATGTTGTTCCTTTGGAAAAAGGAACGGAAAAAACACACAAATGTTGTTCCTTTGGAAAAAGGAACAGCAAAAACTCCTAATGCCATTCCTTTTGGAAAAGGAACAGCAAAAGCACCAAAACTTTGTTTCAAAGATATGTACAAAAGTAACTCAAGAAGTTATGTACAGACTGTAAAGAAAAGTAAATTCCTTAGTGAATTACAGGTGAGGAAGACTTCACTTCCTCCCCCAAAATCTCCATATCTGAATCTTGGCGTAGTTGTTGGCAGAAGGACTCCCGAGTAAGTGGTTTATGATAGAGATAGACTCGATGGCCATTTGCCTTAAAGGCATATCCAGAACCATCAATAATGATTAGAGTAAGGGTACCATTGTCATGTACCTTTTGGATTTCATATGGTCCTAACCAACAAGTATGGAGTTTCCCGGGGAAGTCCTAAAACCTGGAGTCGTACAAAAGAGCCCAGTCTCCTACGTGGAAGACTTTATTTTTAATGGGAGAATCATGCCATTTAGCTCTCTGCTGTTGTATCAGTGCAATGTTTTGAAGTGCAAAGAGCCTAATTTCATCCAGCTCATTGATCTGCTGTAGTCGATTAGTTTGTGCCTCAGTTAGGTCTAAGCCAACTTCCTGTGTTGTTCGTAATGTTTGGATTTCGAATTTTATGGGGAAAATGGGTTGTTTTCCAAACACTAGCTAATAAGATGAGTAACCAGTGGTACTCCTCCATGTTGTTCTATAAGCCCACAGTGCTTCAGGTAGTCTGGTAGCCCAATCACGTTTATGTGATGCAACAGTTTTCGTTAGGATCGTTTCTATTATTTTATTACTGCTTTCTACTTGCCCATTTTCCTGTGGGTGGTATGGAGTAGTAATTTTATGCTGGACATGATAGTTGTTGAGTGTTGCAGCTATTCTGTTTCCAGCAAAATGTGGTCCACCATCTGTAATTATCTCTCTTGGAAGGCCATAACATATTAATAGATGGAACAGGAATTGTATAACAAAGTCTTCTGTGGCTCTTGGCAATGCCTCTGCTTCAACCCACTTGGTGACATATTCTGTTGCCACCAAAATGTATGTTTTTTGGTTTGATGATGGGTTGATTGGTCCCATGAAATCAAGAGCCCATCGCTCAAATGCTTCGATGACTAGCTGTGGTTTCAGAGGCATCTCATCCGACTGACTAGGGCGTCCCACTCTCTGGCAATTGTCACAAGCTTGGACAAATTTCTTTGCATCTTTGAAAATTGTGGGCCAATAATACCCTATTTGTAACACTTTATGTCCAGTTCTGCGATCAACAAAATGTCCACCACATGGTTGGTCATGGCAAGCTTTCAAAATGTCAAAAATTTTGTCCTCTCGAACGCATCTCCTGATATGCATGTCCGCCCATGTGTGAAACAAATAGCCCCCAATCCAGGAAAATCTAGTACTTCACTAAACAATCTGTTTTCACTCATTAGGGGTTATATGCTTTGGTAACTTACCTACTGCTAGGTAATTGGCAACGTCAACATACCAGGGTGTTTGAACGGCGACAACAAAGAGATGCTCATCCGGAAATTGATCTTCAACTGCTGCTGCATCAACTGGCTTTGGCATTCTTGAGAGGAAATCAACTATCGGGTTTTCTTTTCCAAGTCGATCCTTGATTGTAATACCAAATTCCTGCAATAAAATCAGCCATCTAGTTATTCTGCCATTTGTGATAGGCTTGTTTGCTAAATATTTAATAGCAAAATGATATGTGTACAAGATAACAGGATATCCAGTAATTTAATGTCTGAAATTATTGACAGCATGTATAACAGCTAGAAATTATTTTTCGGTGACAGTATAATTTAATTCAGTAGAGGATAGATTTTTGCTAATGTAATAAATTGCATATGGTTTAATATCCTCTTCCTGTCCAAGGACCGCTCCGTCTGAGGCATCAAATGATATCTGGAATGGAAAATCCCAATTTGGTCCTCGAAGGACTGGGGCTGTGGATATGAGCTTCTTCAGATCCTTCAAAGCACGTTCACCTTTCTCTGTCCAGAGAAAATCAATGTTACCAGTTAGTGCATACAAGGGTGCAACAATACGTGAATAATGTTCTATAAACCTTCTGTAATAACCAAAAAATCCAAGAAAGCCTCATACCTCTGTTTGAGTGGTAGGAATAGGAATAAGTAGAAGTATTTGGATTTGGGCTGGATCTACCTGAATGCCAACTACTGAAATATAGTGTCCTAAAATAAGTCCTTCTGTTATCATCATATAAGATTTTTCATGGCTTAAACAAAGCCTGGTAGCAATGCAACGTTGTAGGACTTTTTCTAGTGTATCCAGTGCTGGGTCAAACTCATCTCCGTATGGAGTAAAGTCGTCCATATATACTTCCAGTCCTTCATTTATTAGGTCTGCAAAAATGCTAAGGTAGCCCTTTGGAATGTGGTAGGGGCATTGCATAAGCCAAAAGGTAAAACTCGGTAGGCAAATGTTCCCCAAGGACAAGTAAAAGTAGTTTTGTCTTGATCTTCAGGGGAAATATGTATTTGGTTGTACCCACTAAATCCATCAAGGAAAGAAAAGAATTTCTTTCCTGCCAAAGTGTCTAATACTTGGACGATGAATGGGAGAGGGAAGTGATCTTTTTTTGTTGCTTTATTTAGCTCCCTGTAGTCCACACAGATTCTCCATTTCCCATTCTTTCTTGGTACCACCACAAGTAGGGAGACCCATTTACTATCAAAGATAGGGTAGATAAAGTTAACATCTAAAAATTTTTGAAGCTTAGATTTTACCACCTCTTTTAGATGAGGATTTAGTCTTCTCTGAGGCTGTCTAATAGGTCTTGCATCTTTTTCTATGTAAATGTGGTGTGTACATAACTGGGGGTCAATTCCTTTCATATCAGGGTAGTCCCATGCAAATGCTTCTTTATATTTCCTTAACATATGGATGAGCTTTGTTTCTTGTTCAGATGTGAGGTTGGCATTAATGTTTAAGGTTTTTCCGGGTTCAATTTCCACAATTTTACTCTTTGCAACAGAAGTGACAGGGATTGTATGATCATGTGTATCTTTCAGAGGGTCTTCTTCTAATTCGTTATCAAATGATGCTTTTATCATATGACATTGGGTACGAGATGTGAGTTCAGTTTGACTAATGAAATTATTGATGGCATCATCTTCTGTTTGGTCTTTGAACTCAAGTGCTTCTTGTATAGTTAATGGAGATCTAATGTTATTAGTAAGATATGATACAGGGTGCCTATTAGTTTTGACTATTGTGACACTTGGCTATGCTGGGGGATATAGCACTAAATTCTTGATATTTGTTCCCCTGGTTATGATCATATTCCCTTGCCGACAGCCAATATAGGCATCGGCAGTGGTGAACCAAGGTCTTCCTAAGATCAATGGATGTCCATCAAGTTGGGTTTTAGGATTTATTATCAGAAAATTGGTTGGATATTCCCAAGAGTCAACCGAGACCATGACATCATGTATTATGCCCTCTGGCCTAACCACAGATCAGTCAGCGAATTCTAACAAAGTGGAGGTGGGTTCTATAGATGTAATGCCTAGCTTTTGGCAAGTAGCGGTTGTTAAGATATTGATTGCAGCTCCAAGATCAACTAAGGCATTGGGCAGGGTTTGACCATAAATTTGGACAGTTACTATTGGGTTTCCTAGGTCTTCGTATTTAATGGGTGTTTCTTTTCCTGATAATAAGTCAGATAAAGTGACGACTACTTGAACTCGTGGATTATTTGTTATATTCCTCCTTGGTCTTTTTATGCACAATTCCTTGATAGTTTTTGTGTATATCGGGATGTCTTGAATGGCTTGGAGGAATGGAATTTTTATGTACAAATTTTGTAATTCTCCCAAAATGTCAAAATCAGGTTGTTGTATAGGTCGAGGTATGACTAATCATTCTGGGAACGGGGGAGAGGATGTGGTTGCTTGATTATGAGTTTGTTGTTTTTTCACATCCTCTTCATCTGACAGATGTTCTCTAGGTAACTTATCTTCAATCTGAACTGTTTTATTTCCCTCAGTTTGAATAATATGCCCAAATCTTAACTGAAGATCATTACACTCCCTCAGATCGGGTCCTACTTCTGGTGTTTCTAGGATTTGGAGAGATTGGACCGGTCTGTTATTTGGGTTGGGGTTGGGTTGGGCTGGGAGTTGCGGTCTCAGATTAGACTAGGGATTTTGCTGTAAAGCTGGCAGTGTAGGTTGAGGGAGAGGGATATTTCCTACTGGCTGATGCATTGGTCTCTGCCAGTTTGTCTGCCAAGCTGAGCTTTGTGAAGTAGGGGGAGTCCATTGTGGTGGGTATGGGTTGTTTTGCCAATATGGTGGGGGATAAGGATGATTCAACCAACCAGATTGGCTCGTCTGGTTCAGCCACGGGTTTGCAGAAGGAAATGACTATGGTGACCAGTTTGGAAATGGAGGCTGAAATTGACTTTGCCACGTATTATACTGTTCCACATTATACTGCGGAGACTAAAAAGAAGAAGTTGGGTCTGGAAACAATACCAGTTTGTCGCGGCTGCCACTGAAAGCGCTGGTTGAGCAAATACACCGCTTCTGGCTCTTCTTCTGCTTCCTTATATATTTCTCTCAGTCCAGGTAGTGAGGGACAGCTTTCCGTAGAGTGATCTCTTGTACAGATGTTGCATGTTTGGACTTCATCCAGTGGACACTCCTTATGGATATGCTTCTTCTTGCATCTGGGGCAGAAGATTTCCAAAATCTATTCTGCCTCCATTTGCTTCTGCTTGGCCTGCAAAATATCCAATTGTGTAGTCAGTGCCCCTAGTATATCAGTTTTAAAATTTTCTATTAAATTTCCAATTTCTACACGTGTTACTCCTTTTGATGAGATTTTATTCTGTCTTACAAACCGATCATGTTTCGCCGATTTGGTTCATGTGCTGCCTCTCGAACTCCTGATACATAAATCAATTATGTCAGCAAAACTTTCCTGATAAATATCCCCTTTTCCCATAATGTTTAATGTTTCGATCCATTGTTCCTTCATGCCCCTTATTAATGTTGTTTTCAACACGTTGCCAAGTAAAGGCAATGATGCATAGGGAGATCTTTGTAGATTATACTGGAAACATTCCACATACTCTTCTAATGTTTCGTTTGGTCTAGCTATCATCTGGAATATTTCATCTTTCACTTCCCTAGACTTGCAATAGTCCTTATATTTTTTTAGAAAAGATTCTTTCATTTGTTCCCAGTTATTTATAACCCCACCACCTAATCCCATAAACCATCTTAAAGCATCCCCTTTTAGTGTAGAGGGAAACAGTTTTAGTTTCTGGGGGTCAGTGGTGTAATCATATCCCCTGCATAGTACATCAAATTCAAATAAAAATGCATCCAGGTCTTCTGATGTAAGCCCGTGAAATGTAGGGATATGTTGAAGAGGGATTGCTTTCATGGGGGAATTTGCTGCAGAATCCACTATGGGGTATTGTAATGTAGAGGTTTGGGTGTTTGGCTGGTTTTGAGTCATTGGGTCAAATATATGCCAATAACCTTCTGGGATATCTAGGAGGGTGTTCCTAGGTTGAGAGGGAATGGCTTTGACAGGAATAGTTTTAATAGCACTTCCTCTATCTGGGACTTTTGACTGAGGAGATTGGGTCTCTCCAATAGTAATTTTTGCAGCACTTCCTTTGTCTGGGCTACTCAATGGCTGAGTTATCCTAAGAGGAGATCTCGGTTCCTCAGTTTCCCCTGTCTCTCCTCCTCCTTCACAAAGCTTACTGAAATTCACTTACTGCAATAGCTCTGGAGTAGAATTTCAATTTCTTAAAAGTCCTGCTCATCAGTTTGACTATGCACCTCAGCAAAGGCTACAGATGGTGAACCTGTGGCCTGAAGGGAGCTAGTAGGCTGTTTAGGAGTAATTTTCCTGGGTCCTACTGAGGGCTGAGATTCAACTTTCTTATAGATTTCGTCTATGAAGGTTGATCGACCAAGGGTCACCGACCCCTTAGCTTTTTTTGGCTTTGGTAAAGGTTTGGAATTTTTATCTGGCTTTTTTTGCTTAGTCATGCACTCAATTTAACTACTAAATCCTACTTAAGCAATAGCAGTAAATCTGCAGGAAAGAGGGCAAAGGAGCAGGGCTTTTACATGCTCCACACGTAGGTTTTTACCTTTCGTTTTCAAAGCCCAATTCTTCCCTAGCAAGCTCGTACACTACTTTGAGAAAAAGAACAAATGGCTACACTCTTTCCCCAGCAACAGTGCCAAAATGTGGAGCTATAAAAGGGTCTCTTTCACCTCTAGTTACCTCACATTAATATGTCAATCCGAGAACATTTCGCTATTTCAAAGAGTGTCTCAGTCTGAGGCTTAGAATTTTCCAGAGTAATGCTCGTAGTACAGTTGTTTGAAACTACAAAAGTAAATGGATGCGTGTCTACAAATTAACTACTTAAAAAGGCTAAATCACACATTCAGATATTAAGAAATGTATTAGTAAAGGGTTCAGTAGCAATAACCCATCCCTTTAGAAACTGATGGAAAGGAAATCGGAGAACAGATCAAGGGTCTAGCAGCCGGGCAGCAGATGCCAATGCTCACTACAGCCTGAGATCGTCCTTCACACCAAAATAACAAATAATAAGAAATGGAACGACAGATAAAGAGAACAACAATGAAATGGAACAACCTTATAATGGAACATCAATTCGAAAATGGAACAATAATTCAGAAATGGAACAACAATTCGGAAATAGAACAGTAATTCAGAAATGGAACAGCAATTCGGAAATGGAAAAAAAATCAAGGAATCAAGCAGTAACTAAGTCTAACAAGCTATGAATCTATTCAATCACGTGCATTAGTCATAACCAAACATCAATCCTTCATTCGTAAAGATGTACACACAAATGGAACAGCACTACTTACAGATACATGATGGAACAACACGGAAAACCATATAAACTCAATGTGCTCAGTCCGATTCAATTGTCACTCTAATTAGAAAGTGTGTGATTGCATATCAAGATGAAACAGTAATATTCAAAAATTCAATAATCATATAAAATCAGAGCTTCCAAGATAAATCCTGTAATGCTAAGGCACACTCGCATAACACAAAAAGTCTGTAATGGAACAACAGTATCCTGTAGAAATTAACTGTATTATACCAACACCTAAAGGAATAGTAACATGATGCAGCATCAATACAACACTTTTGTTTGCAGGAACATTAATGGATTAAAAACGACAGAGCATGTGACATAAACTCTATAAAACACATCAGATTACCAGATAACGTTAATAAGCAAACCACATAGAAACCACACATAATGGTACAAGAGCAAGTGTCCTCCAGGGCCGGGCCCTTAGCCTCCAGGGGTACACCGCTTAAGGTTATTCTAGGCTCAAAGATAAAAGAGTAACCAAGTCTGTATTAATGCATGAAGTAAAATTATAGTAAAGCAAGTCCTAACAGGACGTAATGATCATAGTCTTAATCTTTTAAAAGAAATTACATAAGAGCATAAAAGCCCCTTGCTTTAGCTAACAATGTTGTCCCTTATATAAGGGTGACGACGGAGATATCTAATGCAGAAATAGATAAAACAACGATCCCTCAAGATCAAGGATCCTGAGGGATTCACAGAATCGTTAATCCTGACTCACTTCTTCTCTTTTCTGCGTCGAGCTAGTATCTATGCTTCCTTTCCTGGGTTGGTCCGTTTTGATCTGGTTTGCATGCGGTCTCCCGTCAAAGGGACAACAGTCAACCCATCTTTGTCTTTTCCTTTAGGATGGCCACTTTTCGTTTTTCCTCCCTCCTGTACATGGAAACGACAATTGTCAGCGTTCTATATTAATCTCACATGTTTCGTTATAATTCTTTATCATTTTCTAAGTTCATAATGCAAAAAGGCTTATAAGTCCTAATGAAAAGATACTGAAATAACCATCAAAACATACCTTCTTTGATACTCCACAAAGGGCCTTGGAAATGATAGCCTGCTTTCCTTTTTTTATATCTAACACCACTTTCTCTTGTGCCCTTAATAAGTGTGATTTGTGTCCTACCATATTTGATTGTAAGGAGTGAGGATAAACTCCCATGACAAATAGAGTTGTATTTAAACTTTGTCTGCAGAAGAAGAGAGTATCCCTTCCATGTAGAGGACCTGGATATATGAACCAAGAAGAGAGGAGTGGAGTTGTAACATCCCCCTGTTATACCCCTACTTATTGTAATGATAATTATGACTACCAAAAAAGCATGGAAAGAGTCATGATTGCCCTAACCTTTGATTCAATATCTGAAAATTATTTATTAATATTAATTAATTCACACAATTGAAGAAGGGGAAAAGAATGGATCCTTAGTCTAAGGGAAGCTTGATTTTTCACTAGATTTTCCTGAAGCCACTTATTTTCCCACCTAATTTGAAAATCCATGACCTAACCTAGCAAAATTTAATGTCACAATTACTTGCAAACTCGGGGAGCCATTTGTTTGATAGGTTTAATGAGTTGTGGTTGGGGTTGAACTAAGTTGGTAGAGCCACTAACAACCATTACATGATTGAAATGGGGTCATGGAAGGGAAGGTGGTTTGCATTCCCCTTTTCTTCTCGTAGATCTAAGAGATATATCTCTATAAGATGGTGCAAAAGTGACAAAACAAACAAGGAGAGAGAAAACTATGAATAGCTAAGATACACTATAGAGAAGATGCAGAGAAGAGTTAAGGTGGTACCTTGTCAATTGCATGAAGGAATGCATAGGGATTTATATATATACACACAACACAATTAAATTTATTTGTTTGTTGGATGCTTAGAATATAACTCATATGCCCAACATTTTTACTATTTAAGTCTCTTGGGATCTTGTATTTTTGTTGTCCCTTTGAGTTCTTAGGCTTTATGACCTTGAGATTCGGCCATGTGACCTTGGGTGCTAACTACCATTATTGTGTTTATGGCCACTAAAATAATTGTGTCAGCCTCTATTGCTAGTGTGTAGTTGAAGGATTGAAAATTTAGCCATTGAGTGTTGTCCTAGTCTGTTAAAAAACTTATTGCTTATTGAATAATTAAACACACAATTGATTGTTTTCCTTGTATATTAAACCACTTAGTGCTAGTTGTTTGATTATTACACCTTTGAGAGCTTTATTGGTTTGTTAAAACACTTAGTGCCTACTGAATAATTAAATACACCATTTGATGCTTGCTAATTACATGTTAGACCACCTTCACAATGGGTTCAACCCTCAAAAATTAAGAAACACAATTATTATTTGAGTTCAGTGAAACCCCGTGTTTTGAATTCAAAATGTAAGTGGTTTAATGGAGTTTTTCCTACCACGAAGTGGTTTATGAACCACTCGAGTAGTGGTCTCCATCCCTTAAGATTTTGACCAACCCATTGGTTTGAAATTTCCTTGTGTAGGCATTCCTTTAGACTCTGGATCTAGCTTGGGGGTGGTTAGATGCAAAAGGAATTACTATGTAGTTGGTCTATGGTTGGGTGGAGAGTGGAAGTCTTTGCTTTAGCTTCCAACTATTTTAACACACTCATATAAGTAAAATTTGTCTCTACATATTGGTATTGCAAGTTATGTCTATTCCTTGTTGTGATTATTGACTAATGCATGGTCTTGAGTGCTTGTGAAGGAATGATTAAATTTTGTAGTTATTACCATATTCATGAGTTGTATAACAGCTTAATTATTTATATTTTCTAGTCAAAATTTCATAGTTAAGATTGTGACTGATAAGATACCTTACATGTTTACAGTTACGTTGAATGCTTGAATTATGATGATTTCTTCCATACTTGCAACTTGCGATTGTCTTATATGTGCATAATAGAAATAAAATCCTGGATTGTACATGTTGATATTATATTCATGATGGAAGTATTAAAAAATGTTCCCATTGCTTTCTTTTTTCTTTAAATCAATATATTGCTCTATAAATAATAGCTCAATATTTCCAAAATGGTATAGAGTGGTAGATGAATTGTAATTCATCCCTTCCAGCTATGTTTGTTTTTAGTTAATTTATGTTTTAAGTAGCTTGTAATAGGTGGTAGTTCTTGAGGTTTTTTAGGACCTCAGGCCCTTTTTCCATGATACACAGAAATATGGCAATCAGGGTGGTCACTCCTTGTTTTGTACAGATATGGAAATTAAGAGTTTGATACCTCGGTCTTATCTTGATTACCATATATACAAATGGAAGTTTGATAGATACCCCATTTTGTTTGTGGAATGCCTCAATTTTGAAGCTTGTTCGGGTCAACTAAGTTTGGGGTGGAATGCTAAACATACATATACAAACATATATGTAAAATAAATTCCAACATTGAAATATTGAAGGAAGAACCTCATCATTGGAACTTTGCCTTATGGTCGAAACATCAGAATTTGAGAGTAATTTGATGGAGAGGGCCTGTGTCAATGGGTCAA
>APFE030101944.1:0-15582 GCA_000404065.3 Pinus taeda
GATACCATGTTAAGTTATGGTATGTTCTATGCTTATAACAATTTACTTCTTTTTCTTATTATATTCCATAGATTAGCAATCACATGTACATAAAGTAAAGTGCAGATATAGCATTAAATGATCGACAGAAAACAAGCCAAGGCAAGAGACACAAGATGTGGCGGCTAGCCAGGGACAAACCTCACAATGTGTGGGGAAACCCTTTAATCAAATCTTCTTTTATCTTCAATAATTCAGCAGAGATAAATAGTACAATAAATCTTATTCATATCAGCATTAACAAACCCTAGATCAACAGCGTCAGCATTAGCGGCTTCATAATCAAACTAGGGCAGGTGATATCTCACAAATCAACCGTTAGATCGGCATGATTCCACCATCAAAAGTTGTGGCTTCTAGAGGAGGTTCAAATGAACCTATAGTGTAGTTTAGATGAAGAGATATTCTAGTCCACATAGGTCAATCTTTACTTTTGTAGTCACAGCTTTAGTTTCGGCAGCTTTCGGCTTCAAACTAGGGCAATTGATATCTTCCAGACCATCCGTAGGATTGACTTGATTCCACCACCAAAAGTTGCGACTTTCAGAGGAGGTTCAGATGAAATTACAACATAGTTTAGATGAGGAGATCTTCTAGTCCACGTAGGTCAATCTTTACTTCTGCAGTTGCAGCTTCATTTTCGGCAGCTTCCGGATTCACATGTGTGAGAGGGAGATCCTTTTCTACGTAGTAGAGAACATACTCTTTTCTGCGTAGTAGAGAGAGATAGATGTGATGAGATGAGTGAGTCCAAATGAGGAAAAGTTCTCCTATTTTAATACAAAACGTTGGTGTTTGAATAGATGTGACTGTTGGGCTTCTGATCCTACATGAGTTGTAGGCCGACTTGATAATAATTCCATAATCAAAATAAATTCATATCTCCATGAATACTTATCGGAATTGGATGATCTTTATATCAATCCTACACCTCTCAACGAGAGGAATCTAATAGAAATATTATCAGCCATGAATAAGATGACCCACATGAAGTTTTTCCCTGGTTTCCAATTTTAACAAACCCCCAACCACATAGAAGGTTGGGAATATATAGAGAAGTAGGGTAAGTTGGGAGTTCTTATCCAATTACCAATATAGGGTAAGAGAACCACCTTTTATGGAGGGATAAGATCAAAGGATAAGTGGTGAAAACTCTAAACTAGGTACGGATAAGATCCAAATGTTTTATCCATGGTAAGTATTTGAAACAACTTATAGAAACTCCTAGAAGCAGAAGCTTCTAGAATCCCAATCATACTCCTGGATTTCTAAAACCAACATAGGTGCAAAGGGGAGCAACCTACTAGTGACCAATGCAGGCCACAGTGGAGCAACCTGTAGGTGATCTCACCCCAGTAGGCATACATGGAGCATTGGTCCTAAAACTGGCTTAGATGATGCAGTTTAGGGTTGAAATTATGGGGATGAAGGGAACATGATTAGGGATTTATGAAAGATAGTGAAAAGGGGGAATATGATGTTGATTGATCCCATTAGGAGCCTCACTAATCTGATGTGGTAAAATGGCCTATAACAAGCTTCTCAGATCCAATCACCTACTACCACATGTCCTATTAGAGGAGAGAGAAAGGGTCCCTTGATCCTTGGTTTTTCAATGAATTCCTTTGTAAATATTATTCCCCATAATCCTCGACGCTTTTGAAAGAATTCAAATAATAAGGGCTTATGAGGTTCTGAGGTTCTGAAATATCTATTCTTCGATATCATCCTGCTTTGAGTTCACTATTGGGGCCTTGACATATCGCAACTCTATTAAAATGTTACAAAATCATAGAGTTCTAATGCCTTGAGCCTCTTTATGCTTAACATCTTTTGTTTATCCACCATAGGACTGGGTGTGGTGATCGACAGCTTCATACCCCACTGCATTAGATATTTTTGAGCCCTATGTTTTGTAACTTTTATTAACATGGGGTTATGATATTTTGAAATCCTGATAAGCTTTTGGCCCCTTTTTCTTAGCCTCCTTATCACATTTCATCCATAGGACTAGGTGTCGTGACCAACAACTTAGTGCTTAGATGCTAAGGACTTTATAATCCTATCAAAGGATTATCCCTTAGTGTATTTTCTCTTCGACTTTGGTTTTTCTAAGCTCCTTATGACCAAAATCCAATCACATCAGAAGAACCCTTCATCGTAACTTTTTCAAAAAAAAATTGCGTTGGAGTTCTGAAATCCACATCCCCGATATGGTCCATTGCACTTGGGTTCTCGTCCCTGATTTATGCCCTTGGTCCTTTAGGTCTCCAAAACCAAACGTCAGTCACATCAGAAGCACCTTTCATCGTAAATTTTTCAAAATAATTTTTCAATGGTGTTCGGAAATCCACATCCCTGATGTGGTCCATATCACTTGGGTGTTGGACCCTACTTTGTGCTCTTGGTTGTTTGGGTCCTCATGATCAAACACCAGTCACATCAGAAGCACCCTTCATCGTAAATTTTTCAAAATTATTTTGCATTGGATTTATGATATCCACATCTTTGATATGGTCCATAGTGCTTGAGTGCTAAGGCTTGCTCTACGCCTTTGGTTATTTGGCTCGTCCTTGACCATGTGCCACTTAACATAGAAATCTCCCTCCAGTGTAACTTTTCTCCAAATTTCTTTTTCAAAGGAGCTTTGAAATTTCAACTTCCAAAATACTTCCCACATTGCATCACACAACACTTAGGTGTTAATATCTTCTCTGTGCCCTTGGTTCTCTGGGTCATGACAGCAAAATACTACTCAACATTTAAGCTCCACTTATCGGATCAAAAATTTTCCATAAAACAATTACACAGGAGTTACGAAAAATCTAACCTCCAAAATTATGACCTTCGAGATGACCTCATGCCAATGTCATAAACACCATGTGGCGTCTCCTTAGTGATGACACATGTCACCTAGATTTTCCCTATAAGGCCACCCAAAATGCCCAATTTTACTGCCACATGTCCTTCACACTACCATGTCATGTTGATTTCATCTTCCTCATCAGCTTCTTAGAGCTAATCACCTATTTTCACGTGTCCTATTAGAGGAGAGAAAAAGGGTTTCTTGGTTCTTAGTTCTTTGAATGAATTCCTTTGTAACTCTTATTTCCTGCAATCCTTGATGCTTTTGAAAGAATTCAAAAAATAAGGGCTTACAAGGTTCCCAAATATCTAGGTTTTGATATTAGCTAGCTATGAGGTCTGACCTCTCAAAGTTTGGGGTCCATTATTCAACCCTTCCAACATTTTCCTGCTCCGATATTCCTTTCGATATCAGGTTCTGATATGACCAACCTTCCGATATCAAGTTCCGATATAACTAAACTTTCAATATCGGGTTTCTGTATGAACAACCTCCTCCAATATTCCCCTTCCAATATCAGGTTTTGATATGACGAACCTTTTGATATCATGTTCCGATATGACCAACCTTTCGATATTGTGTTCCGATATGACCAACCTTCTGATATTGAGTTTCAGTATGACCAATCTTCCAATATCGGGTTTTAGTATGACCAACCTTTTGATATCAGGTTCTGAAATTTCGGCTCTCCATTTTCATTTCTACTTCCAACTTTCAATTTTTGGCTCTTCATTTTCATTTTGGCTTTCAACCTCTAGATTTCAGCTCCTCCTTTTCATTTCAGCGTATGACTTTCTAGTTTCAGCTCCCAAAATTTTGGCTCTCCCTTTTCATTTCACTTTAGTAGACCTTGATCACACCTATCCTTATTTGTACCAGGGATGAAAAAATTGGACCATTTGACACAAATATAATATGGAATGACATATAACAATAGAAGAAAAGGACAAGGTTATAAAATAGTGAAGACAGTGTAGGTATATCCTTTTATTTTTATAAAAACAAATGTTGTAGTGTTCATTTTCTTTCGAAATGGTAATTTGCTAAATTATGAGTAGATGCATGGAATTATTTTTTGTGGCTGTAAACCTCATTTAAGCCAAAGCTCCTAGTAAGGTTGTGTATGTTCCTATCACGGGATTTATTTCCAAAATAACTGTAAATATCGCAAACCAAATCCAAAGATAATCCAAAACCTTTATCTACCACTTGTCATATTAGTAATTTCATCCATGATGATAACTACTATATAAATTATGGACATGTTTTCCATTATGACTACTATGATTGAATAATTAACAAAAAATTTACATAGACTTTTTTCATTATGATCATGAAATCTCATTGTGAATAATATTACAATACCCTACACTTATTAAATAAACAAACTACAAAAGTAATATAAAAAATAATGTCCTCAAAAATTTACAAATTGATATTGAGGAGTCAAACAACCATCTTGAAATTGGTTATCACATTTAGAAAAATAGACCTGTTAATTTTCCTACACCACCTTAACATTATGGATTTGTGTGCATGCATGCACGCAACAGGAAAATATATATTTATGTGTGTATATCACAACTACATGGGTGGGTGTGTATAACAACTATAAGGGTGGACTAATGTATTGAATAGGGATGAGAGAGTCATGGTTGTTGCCTCTAATTCACAATCTTTGTTAAGCCCATCCCTTGACTATTGTTCGCTCAATTTTGAAAGATCAAGGTGTTTGTTTTGAGTCAATGCCCTAATATCATACACACAAATTTGTGATGCTTTCTCTAATATCTCTCTTTCTTGTCAACATCAAAGGTTTGAAGTCTGAATAGGAGTATAAAAGCTGAGATACTTTTATGTTCTATGCATATATATGTTGGAAATCCCAAACCACAACAATGATTAAAGAAAATCTGACTTTTCAAGGAGAATGACACTAGTCTAAGAGATCCATATTTGAGTTTGAAGAAGACCCAACCAAAAGGAAATTATCTCATATTGAAAGTAAGGAGAAAGCTACAAGTGTCCCTCTTAAAATAGTAAAAGAATATCCATGTGCGATATAATAAGATCTTGTCATATTACGTCCTTGAAATCATCCACTATACTCAATGATAGAAGAAGCATCAAGCGTCTTGCACCTATTGGGCTGCTATTTTTTCATTATTATATCACATTTTAACACCTATTTCATCCATTTCTACCATTCTTTATCACGTCATTTATCATACTTTATCATATAATTCCATTTTATAATTATTTATGTTCTTATGGATAAATATTATTTCTTATCTTTTATTCTTAATAAATTGATGATTATTATGCATGATTTTACCAATGATGGTTTATTAATAAATTTTTTGTAACATAACTCACCATTTTAGCCTCCAAGATATTTTCCATATTGTAGATTTGATCTCCAGCTCATCATTAAATGTGCCAACTCAAAAATTCGTTGGAATAAGAAGTGATATTGTTCCATTGGATGTTCCGGGAAAATGGAGAAGAATCTGTAAAATCTGAAACATGGGTTTTGTTCAGAATGAGCCAAATTAGTTTTTTAATGAGTAGTTTTCCCAAATTCGGTCCGTATTAAGAGAAATGGAAGGTTCTATGAAGACATTTTCTTAGATTCGTTGTTGCGGCCGTTTCCAAATTATCTCAGTTGCAATACCAAATTCGACCTATTCCTGTTGAATGTTGATGGAAATATATTTCAGATATGACCTTACTGATCAATTTGTTGTGAACAATCCAATTTTGTAATGGGAATCATTTTGTAATCATATATGTTGTGACTTCTCTCTCCTCTCTATTTATTTAAATGAGAATAGAGATCAGAGAGGAGAGAGATTATTATAGGGATTATTAGAGATATGATAGGATAGGATAGGAGGAAAGGGGATGGATCAATCCTTGTTATTTCAAACTATAATCTTAATTTATAGACTTGTGTTGTCAAGAGAATGTGATCATATTGTAATGTTACTCAAATTCAATGATTAATATATAATTTGAGGTTGTTGTTCATTTGCCTTATTTGAAGTAGCCCAGCAACATTCGTTGGAGGCTAAGGGCTCGGCCTCTGGTGGATTAAGCTGATTCTCTATATTATATCTTTCTAATTTCCACAAGTTCGATTAATTTGTTAATTTTCCCATCTTATGTGCTTTTTATTGTTTTCCTGTATTGAAGGAATATCTTTTCTTTATATGATTTACAACACTGTTGTTTGATTCAGTTTACATTCATTGCAGATTAAGCTACTTAGATAATTATTCTGATTGATTTAATCAACTGTAAAGAGTTTGGTTATTGCTATTGAACTCTCAGATTGATGTCATTTCAATCTAGATTGCTTCGTAGAGATTGAGTTTGATTTAGATTAAATCAGTTAAGAAGATATGAGTTATTGCTACTATGCTCTCAGTTGATGATTCTATTTTTAATTGAATTGTTTGTGTGAGATTTGATTACTATTTTAGTTGAGGATTGAGTTTTCAACTTAGATGTCATATTTCCTTTAATAATTGCAATTTGAGTTTATTAGATGCATTTTTTATTCTTGTATCAAATATCTATACTACATTTTAAGAAACATTACTCTCTGGGATTATAGCGTGCACATATTGTGTACACTCTTGAAATAAGAGGACTTGCCCGGGTTGATAATTAATGTAGGATATTTAGGAGTTTTAAAAGGCACCTTTTTCCACCCAACATTTTGGAGTCATTGGCAGGGAGAGTTTTGCCATTTCACAGAGAGTGATGTATGTTTGATATTTTCTACTGGGAAAGAATTGGGTATTAAAAATGGAAGGTAAGAACCTATGTAACGAGCAAGTAAAGTGCTTGATCCTCCACCTGCTTTTCAGCACAATTGCATATAAGTTGAAGTAGGTGCTTGATGTTTGTCTGCTATAAAAGAATTGGGTATTAAAAACAGAAGGTAAGAACCTATGTAACGAGCAAGTAAAGTGCTTGCTCCTCTGCCCGCTTTTCAGCAGAATCTCATAGGAATTGAAGTAGGAAATTTAGAGGTAGAATTTTTTTAAAAAATCTCATAATTCCACTCAAGTGGTGATGTAAGAACCACCCATTTCACTAACCAATTGATAGGAACATTTGAAGGAGAAGCCTCAAAGAAACACATGAAAAACATCTTCTATTATGGTAAGAAATGGCTCACATTGCAACTTTTGAATTCCCTATAAAAGATCTAGGAGTGACACAAATGCGCATAATTCCCCCATTGTCTCTACCAAATTTTCATGGTCTGACAAATGAAGATCCAGATACATTCTTATTTACGTTTGAAATACTTTGTAGAGGATATGGTTATTGTAGTAATGATCAAAGGTTGAAAGTGTTTCCTCTCACTCTAAAAGGAGCAGCTCTCCGATGGTTCATGAGCCTAGGTGGGAACTACATCCAAACATGGGAGGACATGAAGAACATATTCTTGAAGAAGTACCAAGACTACTGCAAATCAAATGAAGATATTTTCGATATGATACAAGGGGAAGATGAAAGCTTGGAGGACTATGTGGAGCGATTCAATACAACCTTCAAAAATCAAAGCTTAAGTATTTGGAAAAGGAGATCTTAAAAACACTCATACTCAAAGGAATCAAAGATGATTTTTTAGAACTCTTAAATCTAATGGGAAAATGTGATGTTTCTCAATTATCATATGATGATGTTTGTGGATTGTGCATAAGGTATTCAAGAGGAATCTTTAAGGCTGATAAGAATTCTAGAGAATTTTATTCTTTCTTTTCCAAATCTACTACAAGAATAAGAGACATAAGAACTGAAATCAATGTTTTATTTGAAAATTTTAAAGTTGATTTTATTAGCTCTCTAAATTCAAAATTGGATGTTTTGCAGGTTAAGAAAAATCAAGAAATTGAAGAAGTGTTTTTCCCTCATTACCGAAAGGAGCATCCCGTAGATAGTTGTTCTTCCTTATCTAGGATGGAAGTAGCATATCAAAGAGATAAGGAAGCTGCAACAAGGTCAAAACCATGGAAATCATGGCCTATAGGTATGGTTCAAAACACTTCCTCTCCATTCTCTTGCATAATCGATTATGGAATACTCATGTGTTAGGGAAACCATGCCCATATCTATATAACCACCACCAATCTTGTCTACAAGTTTGGCATGGTTCATCTTATGATTGCATGACTACTCTCCCTCATCTTGTAGCACAAACAAATCCTCCATATTTTGCACCAGCTCTTCCACAACATCTTTCTTTCCTATCAAAATCATCCACTCAACCCAATCAACTACATTACCAAAATGCTCCATTTCGTACACAATTTCCTGCTCAACTCTTTCCACACCCTCACCACAATAAACCAGTACAACATTCTTATAGTGTTGAACTGCAAAATTTACCCACCCTTCCCACACATTCTATCTCACATGCACCATTGGAGAAAACTTACAATGAGATTCAAAATGTCTCAAATTCAAAAATTGTAGAAGTTATGGAAGAAAATGAGGTTTCTTCTAGTTTGCATCGGCAAGTCATTTTAAAAGCTGAAGAACTTCATGATATGATTGCTATGGAAAATCTAGAAAGTAAAGGATATATTGAAGATTGGTTTCACTCCATCATTTGTTTGCAGCATCACTCCATACTTCAACAATTTTTTATACTATCTTTCCAAGGGAAGTTGACTTCTCATACCCTAATATTTATTGACATGCATTTTTCAAATTTGGGTATGTGCATACTTGAAGCCTTATTTCGAAAATGGCTCCAATGGAAGCACTCTTATATGTAATATATTTATTTTTCAAATCAGAATAGGTTAATGTAAAAAAATATTAAAAAAAATAAGAATATAAATAAATACATTTTGTTTTTATGTAAAAATAGTTGTTGCAACACGCCATGGAAATAAATATCGATGATAAATGTTTTTATTAATTTGTGTATGTAGATGAAATATAATGGAAATAAGAGTTCTACAAACACTCATATTCATTTTTATCACCGATTTCGAAAAAATGCTTGAATATCATATTCTTTTGGCCTCTGGGCTTGATGAAATTTCTGAAAATACAGTCAGGACAGTCATGTTTTGAGGAGCCAAAATGGAATATTTTTAAAACCTGTTTCTATCCTAAGTAGCCCTAGATCTCTATTTTCCAACCCAATTTTATTCACTCAATTTTGATTTGAAACGAAAATGTTATAACCGAAACATTAACAGGGTGTCTACTAGGCAGCTTAGGAACAGAGTTAGGACAATCAATTTTTGGAGGCCTAAATGAATATATTTTTAAAACTTTCTTCTATTGTAAGTTTCTAATGCAATTTGAATTACTCAATTTGGATTTGAAACGAAAAAGTTATAACCAAAACATTGATAGGATGTCTAGTAGGTAGCACGGGAACAGAGTTGGGAAAATTAGTTTTTGGAGGACTAAATGAATATATTTTGAAAACCTGTTTCTACGCTATATTCCCCTATGAATCTAATTTACAAGGAAATTTGAATCAATCATTTTAGATATCGTATGAGAAATTTATGACCAAAATACTGACTGTCTATTGTAAATCAGCACTCTTAAAACTTTGTTTTTCTAAGTATTCACTTGTGTATTTGACCCATCAATTATTCTTGTTTTCAAAATATGTTTCTACTGGACATAAATAAGTGAATCTACTTTCATTTCCAATTTGAAGCATTCGAATCTGTCATCAAACGAAAAATCTAGCTTAAAATATCCACTATTGTTTTAAGTAGGGAAATAAAAAATGACTCTGTTATGCAGGTTGTTCTAAGTAAAATTGAGATATCATATCATTGAATTTATAAAATTTGTTTTTATGGGTGATATATCTTTGAAGTAGCTCTCATTTGGCTTTGGAATCACTCAAAATAGATGAAAACCAAAGAAGTTATGATTAAAACACTGTAGGTTAGCATGATTGGCCACAGCTCTCCCACAAGTAATAAATTAATTTTACTTTGTTGTTTTTTTTTCCATAGATTTTTTTTATAGAGTAACTAGTTATTTTTTTTTCATAATTATTGGATTAGGGGAGCCCGATCACCTCTCTTTCTCCATGATTTAATGTTTTATTGCAGGTAGACACTCGTTTTTGTAGGTCTTAGGAGAGTAAAGAAGGTCAATTTATGGATGAGTGATTCTTAAAAGAAATTTTAATTAAACAAGGGCATTTCATCTAATTCATTACCTAATGGATTCATAACAGAAGAAATGAAGAATTGATTTCCATTCAAAGATTTATGTCGTTATTGCCACAACATTTTTCCAAGAGATCATTTTTTTTCCATTGACAGATTGATATTCCCTTAGGAAATAACATCATAGTTGTTGTAACTTAATTCATTTATTTATATATTGTTTTTAAATAAAGTGTTGTTTCTTTTCTAATTTCTTATGTTTGTGTGTTTGAGGTGTTGCTTCCTTCAAATTGTAGTTTCCCGTCCATTGGCGATTGAACAATGAGAACCCCACCATGCAAGTTTTAGTTGCAGAAGGCAACTCTTCGGTAGCCTCAATTATGCAAAAAATTATTTTTGAGACCTATACATACAATTGTTTTTTTTGTTTTCTTTCTATTTGATTATATTTACTTAGAATAGTAGAGATGATTATTTGTCAGTTTTTTTCCCGTTTTCCATTGTTGTTCCCTACAGGGAACAACACTTTTTCGTTTGAATTTTTTTGTTGTTTTCTATAGGGAACAACACTTTTTCGTGTGCATTTTTTGTTGTTCCTTACAGGGAACATCATTTTTCACATGCAGTTTTTTGTTGTTCCCTATAGGGAACAACACTTTTTCGTGTGTATTTTTTCATTGTTCCCTATGGGGAACTATTGAGATTGCAACAAGATGATGGAGCTTAGTGAAAAGAGTCGCCTTCACTAAGTGGGCCCGCAGGCTATTTTTGGCGCAAGTCTATTTTTAGACTATGTCTATTTTTAGACATATGGATCATGTCTATGGATTGCAGGTTGTTGTTTATGGATGTTTGATCAAGTTGGAAAAATAGATGGACTTCTATTTTTGATGAAAGTGTGAGTGATCACAGTGTGAGTGATCAAGTCTATTTTTAGACTGGCTGTCAAAAATAGAAAAGTCAAATATTATTATCTCACAATAATATTTGGACTATAAACTTAATCTTATTCTCTTGGAGCACTTCAGTTCGAGCTACGGATGTGGCACATGCAATTGCATGAAGGAAATACGTGGTTCTTATGGGTTAGTTGAATATTTGCATGCATGACTTCAGTTAGAACTCAAGTGAGTTGAGTTTAGTGGACTGGAGGTGCAGTTGATGGAGTTGTGTTCAGTTTAGCTTTGTTAAACTGGTTGTATTTAGTCTAACTGGCAAATAGACTAGAGATGAGTTGGGTGAATTAGTTATTAATTAATTCACAAGTTATTAACTCATAATACAACTAATGAATACATCAGTTAACTCAGTTGCATGTCAGTGCATGTTCAGTTCAGCAGGGACAGGTGTTAGAGAATCAGATTGCTATCAGTTGTGACTATAGTTGTGCACCAGATCTTGCACAAATCAGGGAATTGAGTATGCCAATGAGTTTGCCCACATTGTAGCTTGTTCTCACGTGATTTAGCCAAGGAAAGACGTGGCTGCCTTGGAATTATCACCGGTTCTTGTGCAGGTATTGAGCAGCGGAGGCAGGCAAACAGCGGAAGAGATCTGAGCCAGTGATTGATTCAGATCTGAGCTGTATTGTGTGTAACAGAGGTGGAGATACTTGTGAGAAGTATTATGCTGTGTATTGTTACATGACTCAATCATTAATATACAGATAGTTGGGGTTTTTAGCGAGATGCTTTCCCCGGGATACATACTGTGTTAATGTGTGAATGCTCTTGATGTTTTATTGTTATGGATGCTGCTATATTGATGATCAACGTAGAGGAGCTTATGTATTGTGTATGTTTTCCGCAATAGTACATGATCAGGATAATCTCTGTTGAATATGTGTTAAATTATTCAAAATTTCTACATCTTGGTGCTGCTAACATCTTGGGCTTCCTCATCAAGCATCTGAATTTGAGATTGATCAGTGCTCTACTTATCCTCTTGCACTTTTTCTTCAATTTCTTGTTCTTTTTCTGCCATAGCCCCAGGTGCAACATTGTGTTGTCATTAATGATCTTATCCAGTCTGCTTTGTTCCTTTAATGCTTCATTTTCATGTTTAATGTGTCTATTTAGGACCTCTAATTCAAAAATTTCTTGTTTCAATGATTAGATTTGAGTGTCCTATGCTGGATGAGGCTGGATGGATGAAGTAATTGGACCCGTGGCTCTCTTTTCCAAGGATTCTATATAATCATACATCTCTTGCTGATTCAGGTCTATCTCGGGTGAAGTTTTCCTTGGGCTGATCCCAAAGTCCTGTTGAGGAGGAATGATTTCAAAGTCTGGTCGAGAAGGACTTATGTCAACATCTGGAGGACTGGTTTCAATATTTGGTTGAGAATGAGGTGGGCTACGGCCAGCTGGAGGTTTTTCCGGTGTTCCCCCTCCTAAGTCAATAAAATGGGGCCCTTTTGTTTGTGCTTTCCTCCACTTTCCTCTAAGCCTGATGCTTCTCCTCAAATGCTGTGGGCTAGTGCCCTCTTCCTCCATACTCTGTTTTTATTTTTCTTTCTTCCTAGTTGCAGTTGATTGTCCTTGAAGGTGAGTTAGCCTTTCAGACAGTGTTTGGTGGTCCTCTTCTAAGGAAGGTTCAGGTGATTGGTAGACATCCTCGATGTTTCTTTTCCCTTTCAATTTTCTTGCTTTTTATCCTTGGTTCTTTCCTCCCTTTTTTCAGGCAGCTTATCTTCTTGATTAATTTCTTTAGGAGTGTCTTGAATTCTCACATTAGTTTCCTTTTTCCTACTCTTTCTTTCTGTACTGCTCTCAGGAATTTCAGGTGGATCTTGAAAATAGTTTCTCACCAAAAACCGTTCCCAGGTATCCGTCTTTTTCTTCAATTGGTCTTTAATTAAAATTTTCACCAGCCCGTGATGATACAAGTGGCATTCTATGTCCTCTATATTCTTTTGGACGGTTGTGCACATCTTTTTCAAGCTTAGTAATAAAAAGTAAGGCATATTTAGGGTTTGATTCTCTAAAAAGTTCATCAACTGTCGAGTATGATACATATACATTGCTCCAAAACGACCTTCACACGTAATGAACTTTTGAATAATCAACAGTAAACTGGCCCACTTCTCTTCTAAAGCATGAACAAGAATTCCTCATTTGAATATAGTTACATCCATACCTGAATTGCGTAGGATAACCCTCCAAGCCTTCTCATCAAAGCTCTTGTTCTTGAATCAACGTTCTCCCTCCCCAGGGAGTTCTGTAGCGGCTGCTATGGATGCCTCGGTAACTGTAAACTTAAGGTCCCCAATTTCCACCTCCAGGCCGTTAAAAGACCTCGCAAAAGCTTTGGTAATTTCCTTATTATAGCCTTTGAACTTTTGAATAAACCGTAGCCATCGTGCCTTTTTCAACATGTTCTTTACTTGCGGGTACCCCTCCATAAACTTGGGCCCTTCAGGTTCTGCCCTCAACAACAGACCCATTCTTTCCTTCTGTTCTCAAAATTCATCTATGTGAGAAGGTTTAGCGGAGGTGAGATGGCTGGATTAGTGGGAGTGAACAGGGTTTATGGAGAAAACCAGTGACTGTAAGCGAAAAACAAAGGACAGGCAGCGGAAGTGAATTCTCGAAATGGAGCGGAGACTTCTGTAAACAAGGTAGAAATGTAGCTGTGGCTTCAATAAAATAGTAGGGGAGTGAAGTGAACCCAACAGAATTTTAAAAATGGACGGCTGTGGAGCAGACATAAACACATTCATGAAATGGTTGCGGAATTTATGCGGTGGAGGAGAGCCATAATCAAATCAGCCACGTCCCATAATTACAGGTGGAGTGTAGAAATGCGGCCAAACACGAGTTAAATCCGAGGATTAATCATGAGGCCGTTGGAAAAATAAATGCATGGTTCGTGGAAGAATGTCGTGGAATGGTTATGGAGGCTATCACACCAATCATTGCATATAGTGGAGCTTATGGTTTAATAACTATGCAAAAATGTGCTTTGAATGCCATTTGAAATAAATTTCTACTCATACCTTGGAATTTTTTCCACTTGTTGTCCATTAACCTTTGATCAACTGCCCCTTGTTGATGCCTTTAGGTGCCCCATGTCTTCATAATATGTCCTCGGTCATACCTACATTTGATTTTTTTTTTTTTTGCCTATTATCTAACTGCCAATGTTTAATGACAGGGTGCTAGCTACGAAAACACAACTAGCTGCAGAATCAGTTAGCAGCTATGGAAACTGGATTTAGCTACGGAAACTGACTCAACGATCATATGACTGAATGAGATGGATGAACGATGACTGAATGAATGAAAATGGTCATAAAAACTTTTATTAGTGGGATGAAATGAAATGAATGAAATGGAGTGGAATGAAATGAAGTGGAGTGGAATGAAAATGAAGTGGAGAGGAATGAAAATGAGAAAGAGAGAGAGATTTTTTTTTTGGAAAATATAGGGCATTAGGAGCTCCTGATTTTCGCCCTGTATTTTCTGTATAAGATTGCCAATGAATGACTGGTTTTCAGGCTTATACAAATTTATTATTATTATTATTTTTTTTTTTTTAGAACAGAAAAGAACAAAGGCTAGGCTGGTGGAGAAGAATGGTTCTTCTTCACCAGCCTTATCGTAGAATTATCTTGAAAGATTTTGAAAAATCCCTCTTTTGAAAGTGGCTTATGATAGATCTTTAATCTGTGGCCATTCACAATAAAAGGAGTTTGATGTTCATCAATGGTTTTGATTCTTACCGCTCCATTGCTAAAGACTTTGTCAATCTCATATGGCCCAAGCCAATGAGTCTGAAATTTGCCTTTGAAGTCTTTAAACTTGGAATCAAATAGCAATGCCCAATCTCCTTCTTGAAATTTTTTCTCTTTTATGTATTTGTCATGCCACTTAGCTCTTTGATATTGAACTAGATCAGTTCTTAGGATTGCCTCTTGTGTGATCTCATCTAGCTCATTCAACTGCTCCATTCTATGCTTTTGGGCTTCTGATAGATCCATCCCCAACTGAACTGCCATCTTGAAGGTTTTGACTTTGAACTCAATGGCGAGCAGGACTTCTTTCCCATAAACAAGTTCATAGGGAGAATGTCCTATTGTATTTCTCCATGTAGTTCTGTAGGCCCACAAGGCTTCATGAAGCCTTTCTGCCCAATCTCTTTTGTGTAGATGAACAGTTTTGGTGATGATGCTTTCAAGAACTTTGTTTGTAGACTCCACTTGACCATTTGCTTGTGGATGGTAAGGAGTAGATCTTCTGTGCTTGATTTTGTATTCTTCCATCAACTTCTCCACCAGGTTGGATGTGAATTGACTTCCCTGATCTGTCATAATTTCTCATGGAACACCAAAGTGAGTAAAAATATCCTCATAAAGAAAACTAATAACTGAATTTTCAGTAGTAGAAAATAATGCTTTGGCTTCTACCCATTTAGTGACATAATCAATACATATCAATATATACTTCTTTTGCTTAGATGGCGGATTAATAGGTCCAATGAAATCTAAAGCCCATTTTTCAAAGG